>JAMXBD010000495.1:600000-906063 GCA_024138025.1 Combretum micranthum | reverse complement strand
ATATTTAGTATTTAATGTATATTTTATTTATATTTATATATTTATTATAAGTAAGCTAAAAAATTATATGTATTTACGATCTAGTCATGACATATTATTGTCTAATACATGTGTATTGTGTTTACTTTTATGACACGTAGTCTAAATACAATTATTTAAATACTATTATTTGTATGTCAACAAAATTATATATAGTTACAATGTAACAATTATATATTAATATTTAATACATGCGTAATATGTAAACTTCATGACATGTATGTTTGTGTACAGTAGTAACTGCTCCTATTTATATGTTTATCAATTAATTTATGTTAAATTTGTAGTAATGTATTTCTTCTTAGTGATTCAATAAAATTATACATATTGTTGTAATTGCATGACACATATAGGGTTTAATAATAAGTAAAATGAACATATGGTGTTCCAATATTAGATTCTCGCATAGTTATAGGAGAGTTATCCAATGTGATTAAGATGCGGTAATTAATTAAATGCTAATTTAGGATGTCTGAACGAACTTGGCATATGACACGTGATTTGACGACAACGCAATATAGAAATGGGGTTAGAGAATTTTTAGAAGCTGTTGTAAACCATAAGCGAGCAGATGGACTGATTAGATGCCCTTGTAGAGATTGTCTTAATGGTTCATGGCAATCTATTCAGATTATTGAGTATCACCTCCTCAGGACGGGAATGGCTTGGACCTACTCCCCTTAGATTTATCATGGTAAGGATGTAGATGAATATGAGGTACATGATAATGTTGTTATGGATGAAGGGAGTAATGCACTTGAATACACGCACTTTGAAGATGAGGTAGATCAAAAAATTTTGGAAGACATTGCCGCTAATATAAGTGATGGTGATGGAGATGATGTTGATAGTGAAGATGAAGTAGTGGGTTTAATGGAGAGGGGTGGATTGGAATGTTTGAAAAAGCAAAGAGTCCAGTGTATCCAGGATGTACAAAGTTTTTATTATTATCAGCAGTACTTCAAATGATAAATCTAAAGGTTGACGGTAAGCAGTTAATGAAGTCATTTAACAATTGGCTTGACTTAATAAAAAGTTTGTTACCTGCCATAAATTTGTTACCTGCATCATATTACAAAGCATGGAAGTTTTTGAAACAGTTAGGCATGGATGCAAACATGATCCATGCTTGCAAAAATGATTGTGTTTTCTCTCGAAAAGAATTCGAAAACCTTGATACTTGCCCAGTGTGTAGGGAAGGAAGGTGGAAGCTTCATTCAAGAAAATAGAAAACAGTACCGATTAAGGTTTTGCGACATTTCCCATTAATTACAAGATTACAATGGCTATTTATGTGCCGGAAGACAGCTCCAGAGATGAGATGGCATAAGGAAAAGTATATATCGATAGATGATGTGTTGAGGCATCTGGTGGATTCCGAACAGTGAAGGGATTACATAACAAATATCCTTTGTTCAGGTGAGACCCTCGAAGTGTACGATTAGGATTTGCCACTAATGGGTTTAATCATATGCAAACATGAGCACAACATACAATGTATGGCCAGTTATTATGTTTGTATACAATGTTCCACCATAGAGATGTATGAAGGAGCCATATATGATGATATCTCTTTTAATACTGGGGCCGAAATCACCAGGTAAAGATATTGATGTGTACTTACAACCACTGATAGAAGAGCTACAAGAACTTTGGACAGGTGGGGTTAAAACACTAGATGTGGTCAAAGGACGGATATTTTGAATCTATGCTGCATTATTATGGGCTATTAACGATTTCTCAGCTTATGGTGACATTTCAGGCTGGACGACGAAAGGTTATAAAGCATGTCTAATATGTAACGTTGACTGCACAAGTGGACATTCAAACAGTAAGTTTCACTATATGGGCCATAGACGGTTCTTGCCTTTGAGACATAGGTGGCGCCACGACAGGGTAGGATTTGACGGCACCATGGAACATGAGCACGACCAAGGGATTACTCTGGTTTAGACATCGATCAATTGAGTCGATATGAGCATGTCATTTTGGGAAAGCGCCTATGCCATCGAAGGAATGAAGACGGCACAAACTGGTGTATGAAAGAGTTTACTATTCCGATTGTTGTATTAGAGTGAACTACACATACAACATAACATTGATGTGATGCACATCGAAAAAAATATATGCGACAACCTAGTGGGAACTATTTTCGGTCTTAAGGGGAAGTCAAAAGACAGATAAGGCGAAACTCACCCTCCAAGAAATGGGTATTCGTTCCGAGCTACACCTGCAGCAATGTGGTGGATGCATTTTCAAGCCACCAGCTGCATAAACACTATCCACTCGGCAAATGAGAGAGGTATGTAATTCAATTAAGGATGTGAAGATGCCTGATGGATATGCTTCAAATATATCATCTTGCTTAGGTGCTGATCAAGTCGGTTTGAGAGGTCTGAAGAGTCACGATTGTCATGTCTTGCTGCAACGTATTCTCTTGATTATCATTCGTGGGGTCTTGGATAATCGCATATACGATGTTGTATGTGATGTATCTCGTTTTTTCAGGGAATTGACTACTAAAGAACTCCGTGTGAATCTATTAAAGTCTTTGGAAAAAAACAATAATCCTAACTTTATGCAAGTTAGAGATGATATTTCCTCCTCTCTTTTTTTTGGATATTATGATACATTTAACCATGCATCTTCCAAAGGAAGCATGCATGTGTGGTCCGGTCCAGTATCGGTGAATGTATCCTATTGAAAGATACATGAGAGTTCTAAAAGGAGATTTTTGGAATAGGATAAGACAAAAAGGTTCAATTACCAGTCATATGTTGTGTGGGAGAGCATTCAATTTTGCTCACTACATTTGATAACATGGACTCAAGAATAAATAGACCCCACCAACAGTGGGACGAACTGCTGGATGAATGTTCATCATCATCGTTTTGAGTATTCGCACAGCCCATACATTCAATAGATGCATGCACTGTAACAGGCTCAGATGTAGAACTCAACAGGATGCATTGGACGGTGTTGAATAATTGCGAGGAGGTGCAACCGTTTATAAGGTATGTCATGTCTTTTCATTCATTTATGACCTAATAACAAGAGATTTTCACCAAGATTGAAGATGTGCTTCTAATGAAATATCTTATATGGAGTTCAACAATGAACTAACTGCACATGGAGCATGCAATGTGGGAGGAATAGTATGTAAACATTTTGCTGAGTGGTTTAGAAATAAGGTTAAAACTCGTTGAATACTTCAAAACCATTAATTCATCGATATCTTCACATGTAACTTTAATCATTGACATCGTATGTAGATTATGGAGCAAACGTCTGTCCATGGGCATCAGATGCTAGAAGATCTAGAAGGATTGGCATGGGGCCTTGAAATTCATCGATATAGCTTCAATGCTTGTATCGTGAATGGTATCGATACAACACAGAGCCAAGGAGATTGGATTAACATCACAAAATAGCGGTGTATACATCATCAGTGCAGATGAAGGACAACAAATAACATTTTACAGTGTTCTCACATAAGTTATACAACTAAATTATGTAGCGTTGAAGTGTTTTTATTCAAATGCAGGTGGTTCGATACGGACAGGGATAAACCGGAAATTATTGACGAAGACCTCATCTCCATCAACACTACAAGGTCATGGTATGATAACGACCCATACATCCTTACGGACTAAGCACAACAAGTATTTTACCTGAAGGATCCAAGCAAGTGATATGGCAACTGGAGGATTGTACAGAAAGTTGTATACCGTCATATATTCACGCATGCGCTCTTCCGAACTGAGAGCACAAAAGATGTTGAATCGATTGAGCCACCTCCAATAGAGGAGCAATGCAACAAACAGTGTAAAGGCCATAGGCAATTCTAATCGATCGCATATTTGTTGATCTATGAAACCTTGCACGCCTACCTGACCCGGGTGAGGGTTGTAGTGGCATAGGTGATGACGATTCAGACGAATAGATTGTATGGATACATTTATTTATTTATTCTCTATCACATGCACTTTGTTTTTGTAATGATCTCAAGAAAATAAGTATGTAATGGTTGTTATTTTAAAAACTTGCAGGATGAGTAGCTCTGATTTCATGGATCAGCTTATGGAGGACTCTCAGGTACATCCGGAGCAGTATACTGGTGCGATTTCAACCTTCATTTGTAAATGTTTTATCTATCATACCAATATTATATCCATTTTAGACTCATGCGTTTTTTTTTCCTTATTTCATTATATAGGAGGATCGTTTACTACCTTACTTACCGACCAGCAGGTCAGACACCCCGATGACCAGTCAGGCCAGGCGGCTGAGCCACAGGCGGGATAGGTAAATGAGCTGAGGATCAGTGAAGAGGTGTTGTATGACCTTTCGGATGATATGCCTGCTCAAGTTAACCCTGATGACCCACAAGCCACAGTAGTAGAGCAGGAGGAGGCCGCTGTGGTATCTCAACATGAGGAGGCAAACATTATGGTGTCAGAGAGGCATAGGGGTATGCATCAACGAAGTTGGTTGTGCCTAGAGGTCGAGGAAAGGCATGGTCAGCGTTTCCTAAGGCATATCGGCATGCATCATCCGCTATGTTATGGTAAAGTTAATTTTCAATACAAACATACACAAAAAAGCCAATTTTTTTTGCTTCCTCTACCATCCTCTAACACATTTATATATATTTTTTTAAAATTTATAGAACAAGTTTGAACTACCCAAAAATTGGCGGACAATTCACAAATGGTGGGTGACACTGAACTATGTAGCAAGCAAGTCATATAGTCAACTTCGATACAGGCATACATGTTACATCATAGCAAGGTGGAGGCGATGCAGCTGCTAGTAAGCCACCACCGGGTTTCGAGCATAGTTTAGATGAATGGAGGGCATTCGTCCACTTCCTTGAGATAGATCCAGATTATAAGGTACGATTCTCCATGTGGTAAATTATATATGCATAAGATATAGTTCATTTATTCACTTCTTCTTGAAATGTGTAGTTGCGATCCACGGTGAATGCGGGAGAACAGGAAGAAGCAACTTTCGGTTCATACAGTTGGCACGAAGTCCATGCTTCAGCATGCACTCACAAATGTAGGTATTGCAATTACATTGAATGTGGGTTTATATGATATGTTCTTCTACTGATTTTTGTTAATCATGTATTATAGGATCTCACGCCAATAGAAAACTACCATCACACACACCTAAGGAGACAGAAAGGGCAGTTAACAAATCGATGGGAGTCGGAGATCTCCATGCAGAATTATGTTAGTATTTTCGATTATCAAATTCTAATGTAATACATCATATCCATTAGTTTGTATGATTAGATTCACATTGTGCTCACGTTGTTTCAACTAGGAACGCATGGTGAAAAAAAGAAAGCAAGAGGATGATATTGCTGTTGCGTCAGGTCAGCACCCTAAGGAGGATAAGGTCATTATGGAGGAGGTTTTAGGCCATCAATCTGCCTACCATCGTGGCTTTGGTTACAGCATGTCGATAGATCAACACAGGGTTTATTACTACGAGTAGCCATGTGAGGAGAATTTGGTCTACTCCGAGTATGATAGGACCAGCCAAGAGGCCAAAATTAAGAAGAGGCAAGAGAAGATTGATTTGCTGATGAATTATGTCCGTCCTCCTACTACGTCTTCCTTCGGGCAGTACCCTCCATACCATCACGCTGCACGCAGACGGGGACTTCTACTTATGGCCCTGATCCCAGTCAGCCTAGCTTTACACCATTCACACCAATGCCACCTCCTCCATATCCTTACATGGTTTTTACGGGATGTCGAGCCATCCATCCATGTTCACGCATCCTTCGCACGATCCAGCACATGAGTTACCAGGCAGCTCTGCACAGAGAGGCCAACAGCTTCCGAGGTTCATCCCATGGGCAGGGGGTC
Source organism: Combretum micranthum (assembly GCA_024138025.1). Taxonomy (NCBI): domain Eukaryota; kingdom Viridiplantae; phylum Streptophyta; class Magnoliopsida; order Myrtales; family Combretaceae; genus Combretum; species Combretum micranthum. The sequence goes on along the minus strand of JAMXBD010000495.1, from coordinate 900,139 downwards.
CTGGTTTTTCACAATTTGCATCACAACTGCCCGCGTTTAGATCGTACGCTTTTTCCTGGGGCCCCTTCATCTTCACATCCTTCTGCCTCTCAGCAGCCTCCACATACTCCGACTTAGCCTTCTGCTGTTCAGTCGACACTGGCTTCGACTTCCCCATCTACGATATCTCAGAGGACAACCGTGAGAGGATCTAGTCGTGCTCGACTGCGATAGGAGCAGCGACAGTAGGTGCTGTCATGTTTGTTTTTTCTCATCTTTTTTATTATTTCGGACATGTTGTTTATGTTTTGTTGCATAACTTCTTTCGCACTTTGTACGTCATGCAAGTAATTATGATTACCGTCATGTTTTGTCCCTTAGTACATCATTTTTACGATGAGTACCATGCTCGTCTAATTTAATTATAGAAGCATTCAATGCACTCGCGGTATATTTCCATATACCATAATCGAACATATATAAACAAATTGGTAAGTACAAATTAATTATTTCATTTGTCTAATACGAAAAATATTTGCAAAATATTACAGAAAAATGCACGGAATTACTAAATAGGGCAATGGCAATAATAATAGCCTTTCCTTTGAAATGTTCTATATAGATTACAATTTCAATAGAACATATTTTATATAGATGATGATTTCGTCTATTTGTTTCTATAACTATAAATTACAATTTAATGTTTTCAGATGGAAAAATGAGGGAATGGTTATTTTTGTAAAAAATTTTGGGATTTGTTTAAATTTTATTGAGGGAGTAGTTTCAATTTGACAAATGAAATAAATTTAAATCCAAAAGCCTAAGAACACCAAAGTAGGTAATTTCCCTTTAATGATATAGATTATTTAAGGAAATCGAGCAAAATTTAGGATGTCATATTTAAATTAAAAGAAAAAACAGCATATATCAATATATAATTTTCACACTTATATCGATAAATTTATATTATTCGAAATAACATATTTTATTTTTGACGTTTTTACAAAATATTCAAAAATATATGTCTGTGTGTTTAATTTCACACAAAACTGAAAGAACTATTAATAAATTATTTATATTAATTATTTTATAAAATTATAAATAACGGATTTAAATTGTAAGATTCTGGTTAAATGTACAAATTTTGACGTTAAGTTGTTGAATTTTAGAAAAATTAACAATACATATTTCATACATCATTTTTCATATAATTTTCCATGAGTAAGATTTATATATAGTTTGAAAAATTTTCCTTAGCAAACTAACTTATTATCATCTACTTTTATCAAGATCTTATTTACATATTAAATATCAAGTAATCTATTAGATTATAAATCACGGATTTTTATAATAAATATTTATATTCGTACGTATAATTTCATAACGAATATGATAAATATATAATTATTACATTACATATGAAATAATTCATTGTATTGTAATTAATATATTTTAATATTAAATTTTCATAGAAAGTCAAAATGTTCTTTTATATGTTTAATTATTAAAAGATCTTGTCAAAATATAAAATGCCGAATGAAACTATATATTAATACAAAAATTATCATGTTACCATCATTTCTTTTAAATCCTCCTTAAACATAAATAATTCATTTTATGAATTTTTTATTGAGATTTTAAATATAACTCTTCTATCTCATCTATTAGTGAATCGATTGATTATTAAATAAATATTTTTATAATTAATATTTAATCTATATAATTTTTTTTTGTAATAAGTTTTTGATAATAAAAGTATATTACCCAAGTGAATAAGATTAATTTTTAATCTCATCTACTAGTAAATCAATTTATTAATAAATAAATATTTTTATATTTTTTATTAAATCTATGAAAATATTTCTTTATAATTATAACACCCCAATCTTATCTACTAGTAAATAAATTGATTAATAAATATATTTTACTTTATAAAAAATATTTAATCTATATAAATATTTTTTTTAGTTAATTTTTAATAAAAAAAGTACATTACCCAATTGAATAAGATAAATTTTTAATATTATCTACTAGTAAATAAATTGATTAAAAATATATTTTTTATAATAAATATTTGATCTATAATATTTTTTATAATTAATTTTTAATAAATAAATTACATTACCAATTAAATAATTTAATCTTATCTACTAGTAATGAAATAGCCATAATTTAAATATAATATATTAATGCATGCTAAATTTGATAATTATATGTGTGTATGTGTTTGAGTGGATTAGTGTGTTTGTAATGTTGGATGTGTTATAACATATGTGATTAAATATGCTATGGTAAATATATCTAGGTTGATAGTTTATTCATGCTAGAAATTATCATGTTAGTGTTAATTGTTATTGTAATGAATTATATGTGTTGGATTTAAACTTGTTTCAGGCCTAAATTAGATACTAAACTTAGCAGATTTTTTTAACCCCTCTTAAGCCCAAATTAAGTCCAATTCTAAGCCCAAATAAGGCCCAAGCCTTTCGTAAATCTGCCTCCTCAAAGTCAACAATATTAAGATTAACATCAAAGTCTAATTGTATCATTAGACACTCCAAACAGAACAAAGAAAAAAAAAATCGTAACTCAAGAAGGTCAATATTTTCAAGACCCAAATCAAGTTTTCTTAGACTCAACACACCAAAAATCCTTCCCCAAGCCTTATATATACATTGAGGTAAGTTTATTTGATGTTTGAGATGCTTTATTTCCCTCTTAATCCATGAAATTTGTATGTGTGGTATAATACAGTGGTTGATATGCTAAATTCTTGTTGAGATGTTGTAGAGTTATTAGAAAGGTTTAGAATGCTTTGAGTTGTTGTAGATAGTTGTAGCAGGCTCTCATGTGGTTTGAATTGAAGTGTTGAAATATGATAAGCATTAGAGTTGTTTGGAGTGTGCTAGAGTTGGTGAAAGTTCTTGAAGAAGAGTTTGATTATTGTAGAGTAGTTGGAGTTGTTTGATGTTATTGAATGAGTATAGAAGTGTTGTTTAGACTTGGTATGAGTGGCATATAGCTTTTATTAAGTTTTGATTGAAGTAGAATGTGTATAAGTTTAATAAAATGAAGTTTGGAAAACAAGGAAATTCGCAACTCAGGGGAAACCATGAATCACGGGCGTGATTCAAGCCTTGGTAGGCTCCGGTTGGATGAATTTTATGAATCACGCGTGTGATTCAAGCCTTGATAGGCTCGGGTTGGGCAAATATTAAGAATCACGGTCGTGATCCATTCCTAGGTAGCCTTGGGTTGGTCAAAAACTTTAAAACTCAAAAATCATGGTCGTGATTCTTCGCTCAAAAATCATTTTATGACAGCTTTCCAAAAGTCACGGCCGTGACTCGTATTTTCCCTGACGCGATACTATTTCGTATTTTAATCATAACTTTTTCATCCGACCTCCGTTTGAGGTGATTCAAGTTGCGTTGGAAAGCTTAAAAAGAGATCTACAACTTTCATGTTTTAAGTTTTTACAAATTTTAAAGTAAAATGCTTAAATTTTAGTTCTTTTCAACTGATACACTTTTCAAACAAAGTTTAAAACTTATTTGGTTGTTAAAAATTCTCCCAAGCTTGATAAATGATCATTTAAGTATTTGTTGAGTATTGTATGATAATATATGATATCTAAATGCTATGTGATGATGTTGTAATGATTTATTTGAATTTCTTTGGATGATTATACTTGAGATTTGAATATATATACTTGAACTAAGTGTGAGTTTGTAATTACTTCTTTTTACAGTGATTGATCCCCTTTCGGTTATTTCCATTGATTCTCGAGCTAGTACAGGTACACAATACTTTGATTGATTGTTGCTTAGGATAGGCATATACCAATTTGACCTTAATCAAAGATTAATAAAAAGATATTGAAATTGGTTGCTTTACGTCGTTGAATCCGGATCCGGGGAGCGACAACCTTGTCATGATGCAATGGCACGGTAGTTTAGGCGCTTAGCCCAATCTTTTCATGATGCAATGACTCAAATCCATGATGCAATGGTTCACCATGATGCAATGGTGGTTTCTTTTATTGGCTAAGTGGGTAGCTAATAGGGTTAACTGTATCGGTATATCCTCTACTTAGGCTCGGAAGGAAATAATATGTTTTAGTTCACGGGTATGGGACCGTTGAACTAATTGATATTATAGACCGGGATAAGTGGATTATATAAAGGAGTGTGAACCCTAGATGAAGCTATTGTTCTCTATCGGTTAGATATAGGAGATATAGGTATCCGGTCTATCTATATCAACCCCCTGAGCAGCTGCTGTTACTCAGGACCCCCAGAATTCCCAAGCTTGAATCGGAGTTTGAATACTCCAGTGTTGTTCTATTCACTTAACTAAAAGATAATGAAGTTGTATGATTTATTGCATTGTTTAGTTAAGTGAGCATTGCATATGTATTTGTTTGCATTATTGTGTACTGGGCCTTTGGCTCAGCTGCTATCTTGCAGGTGACTTTGATGACGAGCTCTATGACGATATGGGCTATGGGACTGATTGGGAAGACCTATGGATGACTAGGAGAGAGGCCTAGTATATGCTTAGGATTCCTTTTGATGAAAATTTCTTTTTGAAGTGTTTAGGCTTGTTTGTTAAGCCTTGGAATGTAATTTGTGTTGAATGTATTTGTAATATAGTTGGGTTGTAAGTAGGATTTCTATGTTTATATGTTCCTTGAGAAGTTGTAATGTATAAATATATTATGTATGGCTTGTATATAGTTAATGACCACTACCTATGTAGTGGTAATGTTTTAATTCAAAGCATATGAATGTTATATCTATTTTAAACAGGTAGCATTACAAACATCTCTTTTTAAGACGACCTTACGTATAATACTTGAATATTGTTCCTAATATTTGGGTATTATGCGTGGTCGGGAGATTTGGCACACTTAATAATTGGGTTAAGTGGGCCGGGTCTTTACAGTTGGTATCAGAGCCTTAGTTTGTATGACTGCTTGTTTAAATGAGATTGCTAAATATGATTTGACTTTAAGTGTAGTGTGATTTGTTTAGGATAAACTTAAGTTGATTTGAGTAATGCGGTTTGTTCGATTATTGCTTTGATTGTTTGTGAGATTGTTAATTGAGTGACATTTCATTAGGATTGCATATTTAACAAGTGCCATGCATATATTATATGTTGTTTATAGATGGATAGAACTCGGAGACAAACTAGACAACAGTCGGAACGGAGGACATGCCACCTCCTCCATCATCATCAACTGCTCAAGCTTCTATTTCATCATCTATTCCAGCTTCTACTACTACTCCATCTCCTGCTTCTGCTTCTACAGCTCAAGCTCCACAACCACCTCCATGCCCCAAATGCCTTCTTTTCCTCCTATGCCACCAATGCCAGAGATGACACAAATGCCAATGGGAGATCCGAATGCTATGTGTGCGATATTCAGAGATATGTTTGCTATGATGCAACAGTATCAACAAATGATGTACCAACACCAGCAACAGTTTATACAACAACATACTCCTCAAGCGATGGGTCATGGAGCAAATGTGCAAGGCAATGAGAGGAATGACCAAGTTAAGTTACATGATTTTGTCAAGATTGTGCCAGAGTTTGATGGAACAATTTCAGATCCTACTACTGCTGAGCATTGGGTTGAAGAACTAGAGAAAGCCTTTGCAGCTAGTGAAGTTCCAGAGAATAGAAAGGTTGACTTAGCGGTTTATATGCTCAAGAAGGATGCAAATAATTGGTGGAGATTGACAAGTCAAGACATGGTGAGACCGATTTCATGGTTTAGATTCAAAGAAGCTTTCTTTCTACAATATTTTCCCAACACGGTCCGAGAACAGATGATTTCAGATTGGTGAGTCTCAGGCAAGGCAATAGAACAGTTGAAGAGTATTATGCAGAGTTTTGTAGATTGCTCAGATTTGCTGGAGGCATATACAATGATGAAAGGATGAAAGTTCAGAAGTTTCAGGATGGATTGAATAAGGAAATCAAGGGAGAAGTTAAGATGTTTCAACTTCCGACTTTATCAGATGCTGTGAACAAAGCGAAGTTGGCAGAACAGATTCAGAATGAAAATAAGACCAAGTGATAGAAGAGCTACATTCCTAGGAAAGAGACCTGCACCCTTCACTTCTACAAGAAGTATGATGCTTATGGCAAAGGGAAGAAACCATTTCCAGGAAAGAAATTGAATTTGGGATCTTCTACTAAGACTTCTACTCCCTTCAACACATTTGAGAAGAGATGTCCTAGATGTTTCGGGCCTCATGATCAAATTCAATGTAAGTGGACTCCGGGAGCGTGTTTTGCTTGTGGAAAGTAGGACACAAGCTTCAGAGTGTAAGGATCCATGCTACAACCTATTTTCTGTGCCTATTGTAAACAAAGAGGGCATCATTAGCTAATTGTACAACCAAACCAAAGAAAGATGGTCCTAACCCCGGGAAAGGAATGACAGCAGCTAGGATCTTTGCTTTACAACAATGTGAAAAGCTCCATCGTAGATACTCTAGCAGGTACTATAATGATTGCAAATCATCCAGCATATGCATTAGTAGACACTGGTGCAACTCATGCATGTTTAGCTGAAAAGTTTGTGAATGAGTGTGGTTTGAAATTTGAAGTGTTGACTGATAGAGTAATGAGTATTAATACTGCTTTGGGTGTGAAGTCTAGACAGCCTTGTATTTGTAGAGAAGTTAATGTAAGAATTGCTAATAGTGATATGCCAATTGATATGATGGTTTTGCCTATGGTTGATTTTGATGCGGTTTTGGGTATGAATTGGTTAAATATGTATAAAGTAATTATAGATTGTAATAAGGCGGAGATGAGTTTTGATCTGAGAGTGGGAAGGTTACTCATGTCTTGGAGAGGAAGAGACCTAAGAGTATGTATACAATGGAGTTATGGGAGAAGACTTCAGAAACAGTTGTAAATGGTGAAGAACTTGATATTGGTGTAGTACCTGTGGTGAGAGACTTTGTAGATGTTTTCCCTGAAGAATTACCTGGGTTACCACCAGATAGGGAAATTGAATTTGGTATTGAAGTGATTCCGGGAACCACTCCTATATCAAAGGCTCCTTATAGAATGGCTCCTGCGGAATTGAAAGAATTGAAGATTCAGTTGGAGGAATTGCAAAAGATTGGTTTCATAAGACCTAGTATTTCCCCATGGGGTGCTCCTGTTCTCTTTGTGAAGAAGAAAGATGGAAGTCTACGGATGTGCATCGATTATAGGGAGTTGAATCAAGTTACAATTAAGAATAAGTATCCTTTGCCCCGTATTGATGATTGTTTGATCAATTAAAAGGAGCGACAGTTTCTCAAAGATTGATTTGAGGTCAGGTTACTATCAACTTCGAATTAAACCGGAAGATGTACCAAAAACGGCTTTCGCACTCGATACGGACATTTCGAATTCTTAGTTATGCCGTTTGGTTTGACGAATGCCCCTGCTGCCTTTATGGATCTTATGAATAGGGTATTCAAGGACTACTTGGATTGGTTTGTGATTGTATTTATAGATGATATCCTAGTGTATTCAGAAGTGAAGAGGAACATGAAAAGCATTTAAGTTTGGTACTTCAAAGGTTGAAGGAAAGGAAGTTATATGCCAAGTTTAGCAAATGTGAGTTTTGGTTGAAAGAAGTTGCATTTTTAGGACATATTATCACAAAGGATGGGATATCTGTTGATCCTGAAAAGATTAAGGCAGTATTGAATGGCCAAGACCTACCAATGTTACTGAAGTGAGAAGTTTCTTGGGTTTAGCAGGTTATTATCGAAGATTCGTTCAGGGATTCTCAAAGATTGCCACTTCATTGACAAAGCTAACCCGGAAGCATATGAGATTTGAGTGGGATGACAATGTGAGAGAAGCTTTCAAGACTTGAAGGAAAGATTAATATCTGCACCTATCTTAGCTTTACCCGTTAATGGAAAGGAATTCACAGTCTATAGCGATGCTTCAATACAAGGTCTTGGATGTGTTCTGATGCAAGACAACCGAGTGATCGCCTATGCGTCTAGACAATTGAAGCCACATGAGAAGAATTATCCTGTGCATGACTTGAACTTGCAGCAGTGGTTTTAGCTTTGAAATTGTGGAGACATTATTTGTTTGGAGAAAAGTGTAAGATATTCACGGATCACAAAGTTTAAAGTATATCTTTACTCAGAAAGAATTGAATATGCGTCAAAGAAGATGGCTTGAGTTAATCAAGGATTATGATGTAGAGATTCTATATCATCCGGGAAAAGCCAATGTGGTAGCCGATGCTTTGAGTAGGAAGAAACAAATGAGTATGGCGACCATGATTACGAGTCAAAGAGAAATACAAGAAGATTTGCGAAGATTAGATATTGAAGTAACTTTGGACAAAGTAGAAGTGATGATTGCAAATTTGACACTTCGACCATCTCTTATGGATTTGATTAAGCAAAGACAACAAGAAGATCTAGAAAGTGTGAAGATAAAAAGTGCGATACAGAGGGAAGAAGAAAAGAGTTGAGACTTGATGAAAATGATGTTATCAGATTTGGAAATAGAATATTCGTACCAGAGACGGGGAATTGAGGAGAGAAATCTGAAGGAAGCTCATACAACGATGTATTCAATACATCCAGGAGTACGAAGATGTATAAGGATCTAAAGAAGAATTATTGGTGGAACAATATGAAGAAAGACGTTGCAGAATATGTATCCAAGTGTGTAACATGCCAGCAAGTAAAGATCGAACATCAAAGACCTGGTGGTGAGTTGCAACCATTATCAATTCCGGAATGGAAGTGGGATGATATAACCATGGATTTTGTGAGTGCATTCCCTAAGACCCCTGCCAAGAATGAAGTTATATGGGTTATTGTGGATAGATTGACCAAATCATCACATTTTATACCATTGAGAGTTGGGTGTTCATTGGAGAAAATGGCATGGATTTATATCCAAGATAGTGAGACTCCATGGTATTCCGGTATCGATTACATCAGATAGGGATACTCGCTTTGTGAGTCGTTTTGGAAGAGTTTACATGAAGCACTTGGTACGAAACTTCAATTTAGTACGGCTTTTCATCCTCAAACTAACGGGCAATCCGAGAGGACAATACAGATATTAGAAGATATGCTTAGAGCTTGTGCCTTGGATTTTGGAAGAAATCGGGATGATTATTTACCTCTAGTCGAATTTGCTTACAATAACAGTTATCAGTCGGTAATACAAATGGCTCCATATGAAGCACTATATGGAAGAAAATGTCGATCACCTCTCCACTGGGATGAAGTAGGTAAGAAAGCTCTAATTGGTCCAGAATTGATTCAATAGGCGATAGACAAGATTCAACTCATTAAGCGAAGATTAAAAGTTGCACAAGACCGATACAAAAGTTATGCCGATAAGAGAAGAAGACCGTTGGAATTTGAAGTTGGAGATCATGTTTTTCTTAGAGTCTCTCCAACCAAAGAAATAATCAGATTTGGTGTTAGAGGAAAATTGAATCCGAGATACATAGGTCCTTTTGAAATCTTGGAAAGAATTGGACCATTAGCATACCGGTTAGCATTGCCACCAAATTTATCAGATGTACACAATGTATTCCATGTTTCACAGTTGAGGAAGTGTATATCAGATCCATATACTGTTATTGGTACAAATCAACTAGAAATTCGACCTGATCTTACCATAGAGGAAAAGCCTATTAAGATTTTGGAGAGAATGGATAAAGTGTTAAGGAATAAGATAATCCCTATGGTAAAGGTTCAATGGAGTAACCAATCCGAGCATGAAGCGGTTTGGGACGTTGAGAATATGATGAGACAGAAGTATCCCGAGTTATTTGAATCATGATTGAGGTAAGTTTCGGGGACGAAACTTCTTGAAGGAGGAAGAGTGAAATAGCCATAATTTTAATATATATTAATGCATGCTAAATTTGATAATTATATGTGTGTATGTGTTTGAGTGGATTAGTGTGTTTGTAATGTTGGTGTGTTATAACATATGTGATTAGATAATATGCTATGGTAAATATATCTAGGTTGATAGTTTATTCATGTTAGAAATTATCATGTTAGTGTTAATTGTTATTGTAATGAATTATAGTGTTGAATTTAAACTTGTTTTAGGCCTAAATAAACTAAACTTAGCAGAATTTTTAAAGCCCTCAAGCCCAAACTTAAGTCCAAATCTAAGCCCAAATAAGGCCCAAGCCTTTCCAAATCTGCCTCCTCAAAAGTCAACAATATTAGATAAACATCAAAGTCTAATTGATCATTAGACAACCCAAAACAGAACAAAGAAAAAAAATTCGTAACTCAAGAAGGCCAAAAATTTTCAAGACCCAAATCAAGTTTTCTTGGACTCAACACACCAAAAATCCTTCCCCAAGCCTTATATATACATTGAGGTAAGTTTATTTGATGTTTAGATGCTTTATTTCCCTCTTAATCCATGAAATATGCATGTGTGGTATAATAAAGTGGTATACTAAATTCTTGTTGAAGTGTTGTAGAGTTGTTAGGAAAGTTTAGAATGCTTGAGTTGTTGTAGATAGGTTAGTAGGCTTCATGTGGTTTGGAATTGAAGTGTTGAAATAGATAAGTATTAGAGTTGTTTGAGTGTGCTAGAGTTGGTGAAAGTTCATGAAGAAGAGTTTGATTATTGTAGAGTAGTTGGAGTTGTTTGATGTTATTGAATGAGTATAGAAGTGTTGTTTAGACTTGGTATGAGTAGCAATAGCTTTTATTAAGTTTTGATTGAAGTAGAATGTGTAGAAGTTTAATAAAATGAAGTTTGAAAATAAGGAAATTCGCAACTAGGGGAAACCATGAATCACGGGCGTGATTCAAGCCTTGGTAGGCTCAGGTTTGATGAATTTCATGAATCACAGGCATGATTATGCAAGAAAAAGCTCTGTTTTTGGGAAGTTTTCATGAATCACGGGGTGATTCAAGCCTTGGTAGGCTCGGGTTGGGCAAATATTAAGAATCACGATCATGATCCATCCCTAGGTAGCCTCGGGTTGGTCAAAACTTTAAAACTCAAAAACACGTTTGACTTCGCTCTCAAAATCATTTTATGACAGCTTTCCAAAATTCACGGCCGTTACTCGATTTTCCCTAACGCGATACTATTACGTATTTTAATCATAACTTTTTCATCCGACCTCCGTTTGAGGTGATTCAAGTTGCATTGGAAAGCTTAAAAAGAGATCACATTTTAAGTTTTCACAAATTTTAAAAGTAACAACGCTTAAATTTTATTTCTTTCAACTGATGCACTTTTCAAACAAAGTTTAAAACTTATTGTTGGTTGTTAAAAGTTCTCCAAGCTTGATAAATGATCATTTAAGTATTTGTTGAGTATTGTATGACAATATATGATATGTAAATGATATGTGATGATTTTGTAATGATCTATTGAATTTCTTTGGATGATTATACTTGAGATTTGAAGAATATATTCACTTGGAACTAAGTGTGAGTTTGTGTTACTTCTTTTTACAGTGATTGATCCTCTTTTAGTTATTTCCATTGATTCTCGAGCTAGTACAGGTACACAAACTTTGATTGATTGTTGCTTGATAGGCATATATCAATTTGACCTTAATCAAAGATTAATGAAAAGATATTGAAATTGGTTGTGCTTTACGTTGTTGAATCCGGATCCGGGGAGCGATAACCTTGTCATGATGAAATGGCACGGTAGTTTAGGCACTTAGTCCAATCCTTTGTCATGATACAATAACTCAAATCCATGATGCAATGACTGAAATCCATGATGCAATGGTGGTTTCTTTTATTGCCTAAGTGGGTAGCTAATAGGGTTAACTGTATCGATATATCCTCTACTTAGGCCCGGAAGGAAATAATATGTTTTAGTTCACGGGTATGGGACCGTTGAACTAATTGATATTATAGACCGGGATAAGTGGATTATATAAAGGAGTGTGAATCCTAGATGAAGCTATTGTTCTCTATCGGTTAGATATAGGAGATATAGGTATCCGGTCTATCTATATCAACCCCATGAGCAGCTGCTATTACTTAGGACCCCTAGAATTCCCAAGTTTGAATCGGAGTTTGAATACTCCAGTGTTGTTCTATTCACTTAATTAAAAGATAATGAAGTTGTAGTGATTTATTGCATTATTTTTAGTTAAGTGAGCATTGCATATGTATTTGTTTGCATTATTGTGTACTGGGCCTTTGGCTCATGCTGCTATCTTGCAGGTGACTTTGATGACGAGCTCTATGACGATATGGGCTATGAGAATGATTGGGAAGACTCTATGGATGACTAGGAGAGAGGCCTAGTATATGCTTAGGATTCTTTTTGGTGTAAATTCTATGAAGTGTTTAGGCTTATTTGTTATACCTTAGAATGATTTTGAGTTGAATTGTATTTGTAATATAGTTGGGTTGTAAGTGAGATCTCTATGTTTATATGATCCTTGGAAGTGTACTGTATAAATATTATGTATGACTTGTATATAGTTAATGACCCACTACTTATGCAAAGGTAATGTTTCTAATTCAAAGCATATAAATGTTATATCTGTTTTAAACAGGTAGTCATACAAACATCTTTTTTAAGACGACCTTACGTATAATACTTGAATATTGTTCCTAATATTTAGGTATTATGCGTGGTCAGGAGATTTGGCACACTTAATAATTGGGTTAAGTGGGCCAGGTCTTTACAAGTAAATAAATTGATTAATAAATATAAATTTTTTATAATAAATATTTAATCTATATAAATCTTTTTTGTATTAATTTTTAATAAATAAAAGTACATTACCCAATTGAATAATTTAGTCTTATCTACTAGTAAATAAATTGATTAATAAATATATATTTTTTATAATAAATATTTAATCTATTAAATATTTTTTGTAATTTTTTTTAATAAATAAAGTACATTACCCAATTAAATAAGATTAACTTTTAATCTTATCTACTAATAAATAAATTAATTAATAAATATATAATTTTTATAATAAATATTTAATCTATATAAAATATTTTTATAATTAATTTTTAAAATAAAAGTACATCACCCAATTAAATAAGATTAAATTTTAATCTTATTTAGTAGTAAATTAATAAATAAATATTTTTTATAATTAATATTTAATCCATTAAAACATTTTAGTCAAACACTATCAATTTTTTAACAGGACGGCGTGGGAGAAGAAAAGCGGGTGCGGGAAAGTTGAATTTTTCATGATGAGGCGAAATTCCCCTCATTTGGTCATGTGTTCACCTCATCAGCCTAGTCACCTTCTATATATACCCTCTTATTCCTCTCCTACTCGTTGCATTTTTTTTTCCAATTCGCACTACTTCTTCCGATCGTATTCTTCTGCAAAATTTCTTCCGATTGGTAAATCATTTTATATTTTCATTGAATTTATTTCAATTTTATATTTAGTTTTTATTTGTAATTATTTATTTGTATTTATTTCTGCAGGTTTTTACCATTTTTTATTACAAGTTCAATAACATTAAAATCAAATATAATATAAGATATAATATTTTCATTTTAATTTACAATTTTTTTGTAATTTTTTGATAAAATTTATTTCATATTTTAGGTATATTCTGATTTCCAATTTATAACATTTATATCAATATAAACATATTTATAATATCATAATTTTTTATTATTTCAAATGTTTAGAATAAGAAAGTTACATATAATATTTTAAGTAAATTATTAATATTAATAAATTCGTAATATTAATTATACATTTTTTTAAAATTATTGCAATATGTGTTGTATTTATTGTATATAAATTCTAAAAAAATATATTAAATATACATTTTAAGTAAATATTAATATTAATAAATTCGTAATATTAATTATACAATTTTTTTAAAAATTATTGCAATACGTGTTGTATTTATTGTTTATAAATTCTGAAAAATATATTAATTATAAAATTTTAAGTAAAATATTAATCTTAATAAATTCGTAATATTAATTATACAATTTTTTTAAAAATTATAGTAATACGTGTTGTATTTTTTTAAAATTCTAGAAAAATATATTAATAATAAAATTTAATTAAAATATTAATATTAATAAATTTGAATTATATTAATTATAATTTTTTAAAAATTATTACAATACGTGTTGTATTTATTGTTTTTAATTTTCGAAAAATATTTTAACATATGAGGCGAGTTTCGCCTCATCCTTATTTTTGAGGCGAAACTCGCCTCATGCCATGGTGGCTAGTGAGGCGAAATTCGCCTCTCTAGCTGACATAGCACTCAGGCCTGACATGAGCCAGATTCCGCCTCACCTGATATGGCACTCAGGCCTGACATGAGGCCAGATTCGCCTCACCTGATATGGGACTCAGGCCTGACATGAGGCCAATTTTGCCTCACCTTTTAAACGTGAGGCGAATCTGGCCTCATATATTAATAAAGGTTGAATGAGGCGAAATTCACCTCATTTGAAAAATATTGCAGCGAATTTTGCCTTCTTTTCCCTAACACGGCCTACCTATATAGGTGAATTTTTTAGGCGAAAAATTCGCCTCAGTGGCTTTACTGAGTTGAAATTTGAAGCTATTGAGGCGAAAAAATTTGTCTCTCAAACGAACTTTTTTACTAGTGTTATTTAGATCATTTTAATTATTAATTATCTCTATAATAATTATCACATGTAATTAATAGCTAAAATTATAAGAAACAAAATAATATCATCATGATATTACATGACATTTCAAAAATTTAGACCATCTTAATTATTAATTTGCGCCTTTAGAAAATTTTAGGGATAGTATTTACTGACAACAAATGCAAATCCGTTCTTATAATTGATCATACACGTCACTATGGATACGTCACACGTGAGATGAAATGATATTGGACCTTTCCTAAAGTTGGCTCCACCTGGTTCAAAAACTGATTTAATATGTAGACTATCTCTTCTTTCATCTGATTGGTTTATATAATAACTGGCAATGAAAATGAACATGAAAGCTTTCGGAATAATATAGAAAATAAGAATGTTAATCGAATAAAAAATAATATTATTAAATATAACTGATTAAATAACGTAATAAAATTAAAAATACTGCAAATTGTTTTAAAAAAATGTGATAGAAAAAAGCTTTGTAAAAATTTAAGACCTAAGGGACTTAGCAATGACCCAACTAGGTCCTGATTCAACTTGCTCCCTTGCCATTTGGGGTAGATCTTTTTCTTTTCCCGCTACAAAAATTTTGGATGGCACGTCTCGTCTCCATCTTAGGACTGATGGTTTCACCTTCTATGATATAGCGGCCTGATGAGTATCCTACGACCCACAGCTATCTTGGGGTGAGGTGTGACGAACTACCAATAGGCCGTCACATCAGCTGTGATTATTGAACCATGCTCTTTTATAAGTTGAGTCCCGTCCATTACCAACTAACCTAGCTCACGTCGGCCCATTTGGGTTAGATTTATTGGTCGAAACGGGACAAAATAAATGTATGGTTGAAAGGATCAATCTAATTAAATAAAACAACTCTGGCCAAAAGTAAGGTGAATTATTAAAGACATATCCTAACGTTGTAATTGATTATTAACGTCGTCATTATAAGCTGTGAGATGACTTGAAGGCATTGGATCTTTCGCAAAGTTGGCTGGATGAGGACGACCTGTAATTAGAGGGCTGACTATGTATTTCCCTAGTCTAGTCTGGTCGTCAAGCCCCTGGATTCTTTGATTTTTCTTCATTGATTATTTCCTTTATTTTTAATTTTATTTTTTCCTTATCTTTTATTTAATATTTTTCAATTAAATATATTTACTAATATGATTTTTGTCGAAATATATAATTATTATCGGCCAAACATAAACTGGCACATGCACACTAACTAATGTGTTGGATAGAGATGAAAGACGGGTTTGTGTAGTATCGCAAAATGAACTCACATGCATGTAAATGAAATCCACCCTAAAAGACAATAAATGTTTACGAGTTATAAGAACTACTCTACAAACATCTCTGAATATAGGGAAACATAAATTATTATCAAAGCTTTACTAGTGTGCAGGAGCTATGAGTTTTGAGATTGCAATCTTGGTTTTATTTTATTTATTTTTATTTTTATTTTTATTTTTTTGCAAAATAAAGACAAAGTATGACATAGGGGAATTTGATGGGTGCACAAAATTAATAACATGTTGAGTAAGAATACATGGGATCTTAGTTCGATCAAGCACGAAGAATGCATTAGGCTAGCAACCATAGCTCATAAAGGCTAATAACTGATCTAGATTTGATGTGATGAGCTTGGCAGTGATCCAACTAAGTTCGACTAGTATTATCTTTTAAGAAGTACTGGAAAAGAAGTGAAGGAAAGTTTTGGTGGAAGAAATTAGTTGTATACGATCAAATCACTAACAAATGAATTAGTGTTGAAGCAGAGGTATGGAGTTAGGGAATAATGAAGATCTGTGATGATCCATTCACATACTGTGCTCTCCATTCTCTCTTGTTACATAGGTTTAGAAAGGCAATGATTTTTTCCAAAGGCATTTTGTCATTAGTAGATATCACATATAACTCATAAAGCAATTCGGTAGAGCAGTGAGATGGCATCGAGAGTAAGTGAGGTTGCCAGTGGTTTAGAATTCCCAGAGAATATAGATATCTAATGACGGTTATGGTTCTTGAAGCAAGTCTAGGGGCCAAGATATAAAATGCTTTCATCACAAGCAAAAGCTCCATGTTCTTAGAGAGGTAAAACGGAGTCCAGAATTGTCGATGATAAAGGAAAAGCAACTATGGATTCAGTGATGATTGAGTCAAAGGGTGATATTGTAGAGTATTAAATCCTCTATTGTCATTTATCAAATTGGTATCAGAACCATGACAAGCTCCAGCGTGACATTGTTTGGATAAGTTCCATTGCCATGTCTTACAACGAATAACTATGATAATTGGAGTATACAAATGAAGGCCTTACTTGGTGCAAAAGACGCAGGGGAAGTAGTTGAAACCGGCTATGAAGAGATGGATGCAATGTGTACTAGTATGACGGCGAATCAATTGAAGGCATTGAAACAGACCCATATGAAAAATAAAATTGCCCTTTACCTCCTTTTTCAAACAGTTGATGAATATGGTTTTGAGAAGATCGCCAGTGTGAAAAAATCAAAGGAGGCATGGGACATTTTAGAAAAGGCATACAAAGGTGTTGATCGAGTAGAACAAGTTCGACTACAAACTCTACGTGGCGAGCTCGAGGCAATGAAAATGAAGGAGTCTGAAGGTGTGTCCGACCACAAAATGAGGGTTCTAAAGGTTGTCAATCAACTTGAAAGAAATGGCAACTCTAATTGATGCAAGAGTGGTAGAGAAAATACTACGCTCTTTGACCTATGATTTTGAGAATGTGGTGTGTGCGATTGGAGAATCAAAAAACTGAGCAGGGATGACCATTGATGATCTTGCATGTTCCTTAGAAGCTCACGAGCAAAGAAAAAGGAAAAAGAAGCAAGAACTATTAGAAGAAGCATTGCGAGCGAAAGCTATGCTAAGAGAAGAGAAACCACGAAATGATTGAGGTCGAGATCGAGGTCATGGAGGCTGTAGAGCTCATGGTTTCAATCACGGTAGAGGCTACAGTCATGGACAAGGTGAAAACGAAGAAAGAAACTACAACAATTCACATGGTAGAGGATGCGGTCATGGAAGATGCGACCGATCAAGTAAGTATAATGTTGAATGTTACAATATTGGCAAATATGGTCATTATGCAAATGAGTGTTGGTTTGGAAAAAAATGTGGAGGAAAGTGCTAATTTTGTTGTTAAGGAAGAAACTGAAAATAATGATGTTGTATTGTTGGCAAGCAAGGAGAACAGTTTCGAAAAAGAGAATGTGTGGTATCTCAATGCGGGTCCAAGTAACCACATGTGCAGTATAAGAATATGTTCACCGAATTTGAGGAGATAGCAAATGGTCAAGTCTCTTTTGGTGATGCTTCTAAAGTGCGTATAGAATGGCAAGGTAATATTTTAATTAAATTAAAAGATGGGACACAAAATTTTATTTCAAATGTTTATTATGTTTCGGATGAGAGGGCGTAGATCTCCGTCCTATTTGGATTCTGGATTATTCAAGCTTGTTTTTGAGCATATGATTGATTCTTACATAGAGTATGATTGTTAATAATCTGATTGATAACTTACTTGATATGTGATATGTCTGGTTATTTATTGAGCCGTAGTTTATGCTCACTTCCCTATAGCTTTTCAGGATGATCCTTCATCCTTGGCTAGTTCCTTCCTGGAGTCTAGCACTGGTAAGTTTCCAAAGTTTGAACTACTCAATAGTTGTGGTCTATAACAATTTATTATTCAAACAATTGACATAGTGATTTTATGTGGATTGATGTATCTTGTATGTATTTATCATTCTTATCGAAGCAACCAAAAAGATCCTATTTTGTAGAATTATGCCATCTTTCAAGGTAATACTAGTAATAGCATACATGTATGATCTTTATGATATAAATCAACCTTCTTAAATATAAATTTTCAAGCATCATATAGTATCATAAGTTGTATGTTACTATCAAGATACCTTGGGGCATGATAGTTTTAAGTTGGTATCACAGCTTGGTTGCAAGTATATGAAAGATAAATATGTGTAAGTATACAAATAGTAGTAATAATGAGGGTGATAATAGTAGATATAGAGTTCATTTAGAATAGTAAATGGTAGACATGGGTAGAATTAGAAACCTTAAATAAAATTTGTATGATTATTACTAATCATGCAATTTTATTTGTGGTACAAACTAAATAGGGTACAATCATCATTATATGGGAAATATTTAGCGTGCTAGAAGGAGAAACCCTAATAGACTATAGGAGGAGATCAAGGGTGTTGAAGATTTATGCTTACGTGGAATCAACAAGAGTTTGAAGGAGATACTTAGTAAATGGAAGATGGCGCTGAATCCTTTGATGAAGGAGTGGTTATTTTTTATAGAGAGGGCCTTCCTAGAACCTAGAACTGCTATAGAAATCATGCACAGGCTGGAAAGATTTGTCAACAGAAGAGGAGGAAGTATAGAAATAGATGATATAAGGTTCATAGTGTTAGTTAGATCCTATACACTAGTACCTCCAAATTTTAGGATATGGAATCCTATGGGCGATGGGATAATTTATGCCCTTGATATTAGAAATGATCATCTTAAGTTAGAGATATTGATCCTTTTACAGGTGACAAATGATGGATCACATCATTAATAGCCAGTTTCTACCAGAAGTATTGATGACTCGACCACCTATCATTCCTGAGTTGGAGCTAGGGCATCTACATTACCCCAATACTTATGATGAGATAGTATATCAAGTTACATAACCAATTCAATTGCAACCCAGAACAAGAAACTCAAAAGAGAGATGCAGCACATGCAAAGTGGAATGAAAATGTTGACTGAATGAAATAGCTACAAGCAGAAGACACTATGTATGTTCTATAGATGCCTAACCCCATAGATGTTACCCAAATGATGTTGGGAGATCAATATGGTATATGGAAAGGATTACCATATGGTGGCTGGTATAGCTGGGAAGAAGGTATTCCTATACATACGAATCAACCAGTCCTACCTACTCGAGATGTGAAAATTGGAACTTCAGATCTGAGACGAATCACAAAAGCAGGGAGCTTATGAGACATGTATGAGTGACAGTGATTCAAACAATGTTGACAATTATCCTTAGCTGGATCCCAGGGATAAAGGCAAAAGACATCTATACCCTAGTCCTTAGAGGATTGTGGGAGAAAAGTCAAGAGAAGATGAGAGATGTTATGTTTGTTTTTTTTGAAAGACTTATGCTTAACTAGCCATTAAATGGCATCTTTTGTGTAAATATGTATGTTAGTGTAAATTTTGTAATGTACATAGTACACTAACCTAGAAACTTTTGGATGTCATAGAAAATGACATATATGACTAAGCTTTATGCTTATGTAAATAGCAATAAAATGTCTATGTTATGTGAAGAAAAATGTGACTTGAAATTGTAAGTTAATTCATGCATAAAGAATGGTACTAAAATAAAAGACATGAATATAATTACTTTCGACAAGGAATTACCTCTAATAATATTTCAATGATTGTAGAGTACCAAGAATAAGAGCCAGTGCTAGAAGAGGAAGAAATGCACGAGTCAAAGGGGATCTACCCTAGAACATACCAGCACTACCCTAAAATCGTTTGGAAACTATCTTGTAAGCAATTCAACTGCAAAACGCCCTAATATTGCAATCTTTGCAAGGCAGACAAATACCTAATGTAGTATCCCTAGTAGAGGCACCAGCTATGCCTCAGGCTCAAGTAAGAAGAATTGGAAAACATAATGTACAAGTTTACCTACCAGTTAATGAACTAGGAAACTAGGAACCACATGATGAATTTGCTACTAAGGTACAAGGGCCACCTCAACCTGAACACAAGTTGCCACTACCGCCACCACTTAGACCTCAGAGGAATATGTTACCCAAATTTATCAAGTGTAATAGATATTTTGAGGGAATATCGAGCAAGCTAGATGAAGTAGAGGATTGATGAGCCTAGATAGAATGATTCTTCGATGTATTTCAAGTATCAGAAGCTCTCAAAGTACCATATATAACTTACCTAATGAGATTGGGGGCGAGAATATGGTAAGACTCCAAACGAAGAGAATTGCCACATCCAATGACTTAGGAGACTTTTAGGTGATAATTTTTAAAGGAATATTTCCCGGGAAGTCTAAAAGCAAAATATAGTACTGATCTAATAAATCTATCATAAGGAAGAAAAACAATTGATGAATTCGAATATGAATTCAACCGATTATTGCTATTTGCTCCAGATGACTATAAAGATAGCGATGAGTTGAAGAAACAAACATTTATGGCAAGTTTAAAGCCACACTTTCCGAGGAGGCTTACTAAATTTGAAATTGCTAATTTTGCTACATTCATAGAAAAGGCGTAAGTCATTGAACGCAAAAAGAAATATGAGGTAAAATGATACAAGAAATGAGGACAAACTTATGGCAAGAGAACTCATGATAATTTAAGGAAAAGTTTTGTTCCTAAAAAAGGGAAGACAACAAGGATAGTAAAGGTTGAAGCTACTAGAAAAAGCAATGTTACATGCTAGAAATGCAAGGGCACTCATTATCTAAAAGAGTGCCCACAATTTCAGCATAAATGCTATTACTATGGAGAAAGTGGACATATTGCTAATGTGTATCCAAAGAGGAATGATGTGACATGTTTTATTTGCAAAAAGGTTGGTCATATATCAACCAATTGTCCACAAAGAGGGTAGAACCCTACTGTTGGAACCTCACAGACTATTGGAGCAGTGAATCGAAAGGATGGAAGTGGTAGTGCTAGTAGAGCTATTGGAATAGCTAGAGTTTATGCTATGCATGGAACTCTAGTTGTAGAAGAAGAATGGAAGAGGGTAATGAAGAAAAATTTGGAATGAAGACAGCATGGTTGACACTTGCCTCATTGCAGGTATGTATTTATATTTAAAGTTGAAGTATAAGACACAAACACGTATATATGCGCATAAATACTTTTATAAATTGTAAATAACATTTAGTAAATGGATGATCATTGGGAACAATTCAAGTTAAAGACTATACAACATATGCACTATTTGATACGGGTGCTATGCACTCCTTCATTGATACTAAATTGGCAAGACAAATAAGATTTACTACTGAGACTATAAACAAAGGGTTAGGAATTACCCCACCCACGAGAGACAGCCATCACTCGAGAAGTAATAAAGAACTGCCCATTGAGGATAGGTAACTAGGAATCAGTCGCTGACCTAATCATGGTAAATATGCACAATATGAAGTTATTTTAGGTATGACATGGCTAACTGCTACAAAAGCTAAGATTGATTACCATCTTAATGCAGTATCCTTTGTTAATTACCAAGGAGAAAGAAGGGAGTATAAGGGAGAAATACTTAAAAATGGAGAAGTTAAATGACAGCTATTGAAGTTGATGGTGAAGGAATTGAAGAATTGAATAAATGTATTTTAGGAACCATGGAGGAAGAACCCAAGAAACCTAATGTTCTTATATGTGCAAATACCTGGATGTACTTCTCAAGGAATTACCTGGATTGCCTCCATCCAGGGAAGTAAAATTCTCTATTAATATGATACCAAGAATATAACCGGTATCCGAAGCTCCATACCAAATGGTACCTATAAATTGAAGGGATTAAAGACAAGGGATTTCTACAGCCTGATGTATCACTAAGGGGAGCTCCAGTATTGTTTGTTAAGAAGAAAGATGGTTCGATGGGATTGCATTGATTATAAAGAATTATATCGAGTCATCGTCAATAACAAGTCTCCATTACTAAGAATAGATGACTATCCGATCAATTACAAGGACCAAAAATATTTTCCCGTATTTATCTGAAGTTAGGATATCACTGAATTTAGATTAAGGTAGAAGATATGTCTAAGACTACTTTTCAAACACGATATGGTCACTATGAATTTTTTGTCATGCCATTTGAGTTGACAAATGCACCTGCAATGTTCATGGATCTAATGAATCAGATTTTCCGATCTTTGCTAGATATCTGTGTAATTGTGTTCATAGATGACATATTGGTGTATTCACCTTTTGAGAACAACATGAGGAGCATTTAAGAAGTGTATTACAAATCTTGAGGGATAACAAGTTGTATGCTAAATTATTGAAATGTGAATTTTGGCTTAAGAATATATATTTTCTTGGTCACATTGTGTTGGGAGAAGGGATTTTTGTGGACCCTCCAAAGGTTAAAGCCATTGTAGAATGGAAAAGACCCGAGACAGTCACAAAAATAAGAAGTTTCTTGGGATTAATTGGATACTATAGAAAGTTTGTACAAGTTTTCTCAAAAATTGCGAAACTACTAACACAATTAACAAGGAAAAATGAGAAATTTGAGTGGAATAGAAAACGAGAATAGAGCTTCTAGGACTAAAAAGAAAACTAGTATCAGCACGATATTGTCTTACCCAATGATAAAGACCCATATGCTATGTATAGTGATGCATCCAAAAATGGTTTAGGATGTGTGTTAATGCATAATGGAAAAGTAATAGCATATGCATCAAGGCAATTAAAACCCCATGATATCAATTATCCTACATATGATCTGGAATTAGTTACCATTATCATTGCACTCAAAATTTGGCGTTATTATTTACATGGCCAAAGTGTGAAATATATAAGGATCACAAGAGTTTGAAATATATATTCACATAAAGAATTGAAATGAGGCAACAAAGATGGTTGGAATAATTAAGGATTATGATTTAGGCATCAATTATCATCTAGGAAAAGTGAATGTTGTTGTTGATGCCCTAAGTCGAAAGATTTATGGAGAAGTAGCCTCAATGTTAATTGAACAAAGGGAACTCATCAAGGAATTTGAAAGATTAAAGTTTAGGATTTACCATGCAAGGTCTTGAAGTTGAACTTGGAAATTTGGTTTTAGAACCTGCCCTACTTCAACAAATTGAGGAAGCTCAAAAAGAGGATTTGGAATTTCAGGAGATTATTCAAGGAATATTACAAGATAAATATAAGAACTTTTAGATAGATGATGTGTCACGACTCTAAATGGGGGCCTAACAGGATTTATCTAAAGCCATCATATCACGTGTGCACCCGTAACATGAGAGCCGTCTTGTATGTCAGAGTATACAAGACTCTATTTATTTATAAATATTTATCCTACAAATGATAAATATATTACAGTATTTCAACTATGGAATTTGATTTTCCAATTTCCACCAAGATCGCAGAGAATCGGTATCCCCCACCAAATAGTGAAATTGGGTTTCCAAACTACAACATACAAAATTCAAAATTCATTTAATTTACATTCTAAGTTTCCATATCCTATATCTCTATCTTCAATAAAGTTTGTTGGAGAAGCTCCCTTCGCACATTCCTAGCCCAATCCCAGCTAGTAATATTCCTGCACAAAAACTGTAGGGGGGGTGAGCGAACCACGGGCTCAGTGAGTTCATTCCTCACTACTACCGGTCACGCAAGTTATCAAACATTAATTATACACTCATGCAAATCTATCTATACGCAATATGAATGCATACGTAATGAATGCAAGCAACACATCTATGGGGGTCCGGAACCATAGACGATGTAGATTTACCTGTCTACACTTCAGTTGTCTCCCATACTTACCCGCATGGGACACCTCGCCTTAACCGTAAGAGGCTGCCTGGTGGTTTCGTCCATCCAGACTCACCCAATGCTTAACCGCCATTGGTAACAACAAATATTCCCCAACGTGTTCACGTGATTTACGTTGGTTCATATTTAAATATATATAATGCCAATTTAATGGTCATTCTTACAATCCATCACCAATCTATGGTGAATTGCACAAGTAGACCCCGACTCGGGTAACATCTACTACCAAAAAGAACCATCACCTATAAAGGTGAATCCGGTGGATAGACCCAAATTCAGGTAACATCTATCGCCAAGTGACCAGTGGACCCAAATTCAGGCCACATCCACTGTCACAACAATACTCGGAAATGTCCCATGTTTATCTCATAAACTCTTTTAGTATAAATTCTTCCTTTCCAAAGGATAAAAATAACCTGGAATATTCCAAGTCGGATTTCTTTAAAATACATTTCAAAATACTTTTGTTTTCAAAATTGGGACATTTCCTACAAGGGGATCAAGCACATGCGACGAGTATATCCAATTAGTTTAGTCGAATAATTATCTTTATCCATTTATGCAGGTGATCATGCGGATGATAACACTCATATCAATCAGTCATTCCATACAAGCAATACAATCAACATAACAGCAAGCAGTAGCAATCACAAGCAAATAGTAGATCATCAGAATTCCCTCACCTGTGGTCCTCGCTAAAATGTTGTATAAGCTACTGGCAGTCCGGTAATTGATCTATTTTCCTATGAAAGGAAATAACAGAGATTTATTATTGGATTATTTCTGTAAGAAAAGTCTTCCTATAATTTAAAGATGTTGATCTCTATCGTTGGATATTAAATTAAGTCCGTTATATTAATTACTGTATCGTTAAATAATTTAATTGAATCCTTATAGGTGCCGAACTATTCTGTATCGGTAATTGATATAGTTTTTATTAAGGTTTTAATCCCTATAGTAGAGGATATTTATGTGTATTTTATTTAAGGGGTTTGTCTTTGCTTACTCTCTGTTTCTTTTAGTAAAAGACTTTTATTTATTAATTCTTTGCCCGTCAACCTTATTTGTCTCTCAAATTGATATTTCTATTTATTTACGGGTATGTTCTAGTATCCATACGTATGTGTATGGAGTTTAGATATATCAACTTTTTCATTATACTTCGATTTCATTTTCATTGCAAATTATACTAAGCTTAATGATGTGGTATTATCAGTAAATTTAGTATTGAAAAATCAATATCAATATTAGTATTAAATACAAGTATAATAATAACAATAATTTTCAGACAGTTAGTAAATAATACCAGTAGTAACAAAAATATAATTTGATGATCGTATAAGTATAGTGATCTTAACGTAAAATAGCAGTATTGCTTAATCTAATGATAATATCAATAATATGGAATACTATAATAGTTGTAATAATAACAGTAATAATCATAACTATATATCAGTAACATGAATATTGGTTTAAGAGTAAAAACTGAGTAAATTTCTATTTGTGGTTTATTATTTGTTTTAAATTTGATTTCGTTGTATAAATAGTCGATTTGATAGTACTCGAAGGGTACTTTCTAGTAGTGAAATTATTTTTCAAGAAAAGAGATTTGTATAATTTTTAAATTTATGAAAAACATGCATAGGTTTTAAGTGAATCCTAACAGTTGTAGTCAAAACTTGTTTTGATCATATCTAACTCGTTTCTAATCCGTTTTCAACAAATAAATAGTCGTTTTCATAGTATTTTCCGAGTACAATCCATTAGTGGTATTATTTTTATCAAACAAAGTCATTAAGGGAACGAAAAAGGCAAGAACAGCCCGTGCTGTTCGTAAAAATCTGGCAGCAGTGTTTTCATTTTTGCTTTTGTAATATTTAATTCGTTTCTTATCCGTTTTTAACAAATAAGTAGTCGATTTCATAGGATTTTTCGTGTTCTTTCCATTGGTGGGGTCGTTTTTGGCTTATAATGAACACATCAATACAGTTTATTCAATCTTCCTAGGTATATACATGAGTAATCTAAAGTTCAACTTAGTTTGTTGTAATTGAAGTGTGGTTTTGGTTTTTTCCTCTCTAAGATTTGAATTTCTACACTTAAAATCCTCAAGTTGTTCTATTTATATACTAAATAGTCTAAATAACATAAATATACCATTGGATTAATCTTGATAAATTTATAAGACAATTTCTACAAAGCAATATAACGAATATTGAACTTGTCGTAATTCTTACCTTGTTTGGATCATAGATGGGGTTTGACTCCTCCTTGTTGATAAAATATGATCTAAAGAGGAAGTTAAGAAGATGAGTAACTAAAGAAAAATTAATCTAGCTCAACTAACATATATACCTATTTTATTTCCTTACCTTGTTGATTCTTAAGTTCTATCTTGTTGTCATGACCACTAAGAGTTATTGGGTTGGTTTTTGATGTTGTTGGAGGAAGGAATTTAGTGTTCTTAAAGTGGTTGATATTTACATAAAAGATAGGAAGGAAAAACAAGGGTTTTCTACTTGGTTTTAGGTCTCTTCAAAGCTGTCCAAGTGAGGGAAACACCAAGGAAAAGGGCTGTTCGGATTTCCTTTTGTAGCTAAGTTTTTAGAGTAGATTTGTGGGAGTTGAGAGCTACATTTGTGGCTAACTCAAACCTATATATATGTACTAATGTTAGGTTAGAGTTAGGACAGAAAAGAGGGCACTTTGGACTTGGGATAATACAAATTCCAGCTGCTATTTTCGGGTAGAACCGAAATGTGAATTTAAGGAAGAATTTTGGATGAATTTATGTGAGATTTGTGGCTGATTTCAAGGGGAATTAAATATGTTTGTTTGGTAGTTAATTAAGGTTGTTTATGTGTGTAAAATAGAGGCTCAAATTGCAAGAAAATCGGATAAAAATTCGTGTGAAATCAGAGATCAAATTCTAAGTTTGCTGCTGCAGTTTATGTAGCTGTTTTCCCACCTGTTGCAGCTGTTATTCACGGTGGAATACATGGCTATTTCAAGCTAGGTTTGACTTTGATTTGAGTTGAATTCCTTCCTCATTTAATGTTGGTTTTATGTGAAGTGTTATGGTTGGGTTAAATGTCATTTTCATGTTGAATTTTTGCGTTCAAATTAGGTGAATGTGAATGCTGCAGTTTTTGTTTGAATTTCCTCTTCTGCAGCTGTGTTGATCGGGTATTTCAAAACATTTGTGAGCTGATCTTGTTGCTTTTTGAGCTGAAATTCTTAACTTTTAATGCTAATCTTATGTGGAGTGTTTTGATTGGATTAAAGGTCATTTTCATTTGAATTTTTAAGGCTCAAAATTGGATCAAATATAGGAGATCCTATAGCCGAAAGATCCACTGCTGTTGCTGCTCTGTTTCCCATCTGTTCTCTTAATTACGCTTCAGCACATTCCAAGGTGAGGTCGTTTTCTCTGTTCCCAAGTGAATTCTGGACGTGAATTACAGCCAAACGTTTGAATTTGGCTGCTTGTGGAGGCATCCTGTACGTGAAGACTTCCTGTTCCAGCACGATCAGCTGACTCATCCTCTGTTTCGTGGAGAATTGTGCGTGCTTGAGGGTGTCAGTCTGCTGCTGTTTGCGCGTCGCCTACTGTCATGCTTGAAAATAAGTATCGGTCCTCTCCTGCTGCCCACGTGAAGGCTCTGTCTCAGCTGCTCGTGTGTGGAAGGTGTGTGTGGGATGTTGCTCGTCCGTGTGTGTGCCAGCTGCTGCCCGATCATCCCTGCAGCGCGTGAAGTGTGGTGTGTGAAGTGCTGCTCGTTGATGCTGTGGAGCTGCTGCTGCGTGGAGATGAAGCTCAGTCATCCTTGCCGCTGCTGTTCGTGCGCTGGGGCCGCTGCTTGCTCGTGAGAATGGAGCGCCTGACCTGTGCTGTGCGCGTGAAGTGCTTTGTCTTGCTTGGAGAGAATCAGCGCGCGTGGAAGGACTGCTGATCACGTTCCAGACCTCAATTCCTCCAGCGGTGCAATTGTCCGATTTTACATTTTCTCCTTATATATATATATATATATATAGTTATTAACAAAAATATTTTTATTAAGAAAATAAATTATTTGCGCATCTATTCCCGTTATTTATACGTTTTATCGAAATAGAGTTTTCCTAAGTTACTACGAAACTCTAAGTTATTTGCTCGTACAAATTTTTAGTTTCGAATTTACATAATTAATTGTTCTAAGTACTTAAATTTACATTTTTCAAGTTCAATAAATTGATTTAGGAACTAAGTCTTAATAAATTCAGAAGTTCTTAACAAGTATAACGGCGAGTTTTTTTTTTTTTAGATCTAAATTAATAATTATTGCTCGGTATTAGTATCTATTATGTATTGATAATCCTAGTAATTCATTTTTAGATTATCGTACTATACCAAAAGTACTGTTAATAGATTGTATTTATCGGTTTGAAATTAATCGTTTGTTATTGTGACTTAAATTCAAGGTTAACTATGATTTCTTGTTGAACTAGTGATTATTTTACCAAATATTACGTTTTATTGTACATGAGTTATCTATAATAACATATCTTGTCTACTGCTACTTAATATTATTATTAGATTTGAAATACTATTATTTCATTAGTTAACAAGCATTTGATTTATTCCCGAAGTATTGAGCTTAAAGAATTCAGTAATTTTAAATTATCTGAGGTTATAGAAGTTCAGTTTTGTATTTCGAAATATTTTTATTGGTAACGATTTTTTATCTTTCTAACTATAATTAAATTCATTTACACTTTAACATTTTTAAATCGAAAAAAATTTAGAGTGATTTTTGACTACCTGTTCTAAATATTTTATATAATCAAATATTACATTTTTAATATTTGTTAAAATCATGTTACGTAAAATTTGGGGGATTACATGATGAAGGATTCCTTAGATTGGGTGAAAGGTTATGTTTACCTGATGATTCAAACCTAAATAAAGAATTAATGAATGAGGCGCACTACCCTAGATATGACGTTCATCTAGGGGAAACAAAAACATATAAAGAGCTAAAAAATGCATATTGGTAGAGTGAGATGAAAAAGGATGTTGCTAAGTACATAGCTAGGTGTGAAGTACGCCAAAGAGTAAAAGCTGAACATAAAAAATTCAAGTGGATTATTGAAGCCATTACCAATCCTGGCATGGAAATAAGATCAAATTTCTATGGACTTTTAATGTTCATTACCTAAAACCAAAGGTGGACATGATGTTGTTTCGGTTATTATGGACTAACTTACTAAGTCTTCACATTTCCTACCGATTAACATGACATATTCATTGGAAAAGCTACCAGGGATATACCTTAAGGAAATTGTTCGATTACATGGAATACAAGCTGGTATAGTGGTAAACAAAGATCCATGCTTTGTCTCCAGATTTTGGGCTCGATTGCAAAAAGTTCTAGGGACACAATTCAAGTTTTATACTACTTATTATCCCCAAACTAATGGACAAATAGAAAGAACCATATAGACTCTGAAGGATATGTTGAGATCATATATCTTAAAGTTCAAGGGGAATTAGGATCAACAATTACCTTTATTAGAATTTGCTAAGAACAACAACTACCATTTGAGTATTGGAATGCCACCATATGAGGCACTATATGGATGAAAGTGTAGGTCACTACTATTTTGGGATAGTTTAGAAAGAATGGTTGTTGGACCAAAACTGGTGAAAGAAACACTTGATAAGGTAATGGACATAAAGAAAAAGATGAAAGAAGCACAAGATAGACAAAAGAGTTGGACAAATATAAAAAGGAGAGAACTGGAGTTTAAAGAAGGAGATCATGTTTACCTTAAGCTAAGCCAAACTAAGAGTCTTCATCATGGACAGATCTAAGGGAAGCTAAGTCCTCGATATATTAGACCTTTTGAAGTTTTGGATAGAGTTGGAGAATTGGCATATCATCTGGCGTTACCTCCAAATTTGTCTAATATCCATAATGTATTTCATGTTTTAGTACTAAGAAAATACATATCAGACCTAGACAAAGTGGTTTAATGGGAACTGATTGCCTTAAAGGAGAACTTAACATACGAAAAGCACCATATTGAGATCTTGGACACAAAGTACAAGTTCTTCGAAAGAAGGAAATCCATTATGTCAAAGTTTTATGGGATCTTCGAATCAAGGAGATGATATGGGAGTTAGAGGACGAAGTCACGAAGAACTATCTCCGAGAATTTTCATAACTAGTAAAAATGAATAGAATAGCAAATGCATGATAGTTATTGGATTTGACACCTGACAAGAACCCTAGATCGAAACTTTGAAGTGTCATGAGTCTATCAATAGCCTAAAACCCTGAATAGAAATTTCCTAGATGTTAGAAGATACCGAAGATAAGATTTAGTGACTTGTTTCAAAAACTCAAGATATAATTATAATTAAGATTAGATTTTAAGTGCACTAGAAAGCTAATAACTAATAAGATATATTGACTAAAAATGATAATTTAAAATTTTCACTATGTCTGTGCTTCAGGAATTGGAACAAGTTAGCCTAATAAGTCAACATGAAAATAAAGCTTGATCTAAAAAGATGCGACCAAATGAACCCAACAATAAATGAAACTTGATGACTCATATAAGTATGTGGAGGATCTGTTCTTTTTCTCTCTTCACTGAGAATAACAAGAGTAAATAGATAAAGAAATTTTACATATATTCATCGTGGAATACACTAGAGGAAAATCAACATGGACTATGGACTCAATTTCTTTCTTTCTTTTTCACCCTGTAAGTAGCTCCCATACCCCATGTTTATAAGACACAAATAAGACTTATAAGTAGAACACAAACAAAACAATAAATTTCCCCCAAAAGACAAATCGTGATCTAGCACCTTTTTCATATATAAGGGTCAAAACAAATATCATGTCATTTTCCATTTGCAAATTTTTACGAGATCTTGCTCTCAACAAGACAAATTATGGCAAACCAAAATTCTACTTTCCCTACTTTTTCCCCACCATAAACCCCACCACAATAATCAAACACAACACAAACTAAACTAAAGCAACTACAACTCAAATTCCACCAAAGCTTCAAGGAGAAACAAAAGAACATCCAATAGCATAACACAAACAAGGCATTAAGGGTCAATATCTAAAGGTAAGGATTGTTTTAACTTAGCTAATTTATTCCTAGAAATACAACTACTCACTATCCTATATACTAATATAGGTCACGCTCACAAAAATTGGTGGGGGGTAGAAGCTTGTCATATTCAACTATCCAACCAAGGTAAAAATTATACTATCTTAAAATTTATATATGTTCATGTGTAGAAAACTAGGAAAAATTTAAGTGTTGACTTGTTTTAGAAACTCTATAGTTTTCTTAGAGCTTATGAACAATAATAATATGTACATGTGATAGTACCTGATACCTACTTTAATTAAGTTAGTTGTTACATCAAGTAAGGAATATTATGGGAAAATCAAATAACACTTCAGAAAACCTATACCTTAAATTTTCGCATTCACAAGAATAGGATCTACCATGCATATTACTTAGCCTAACCTAGTTCAAATTTATTAAAATATACCTGTAACATCATCTAAATAGTGAAACTTAGCCAATATGAGCATTGGAGTATCTATAAGCAATTTTGACCCTATCAACATATCCGATATCATAGTGAAAAATCATACCATCTAGACATCATAAAAGAGTAATATTTGATATAAAATAAGAATAGAGGACTTGAATAAGCTAAAATAATCCTAAGGTACTAATCGTGAAGTTTTGGCCAAAAACAAATTCATAGCAACAAACCATAATTTAAATGCAAAATGAAACTTATATGAATTCATAAACTCATTAGAAAAGCATACTAGTAGGTAGATTATAGCATATGACCTCTTAAATAATATGAATTTTAACCTACATAGTTACATAAGTTTGGCAAACGAAGTAAACAATAATAGAAATCATACTATCAAAGTAGGCATAAATAAACAAGCTAAATTAGAAAAATTTAGAATAATGAGATTAGCATAACTAGAAATGTAAATATAACTTAGGATCAAGAGAAACAAAAATGAAAATAAATAAGAAATAGTAGATATCAAATATCTTGGAATTATCGCATTAAAGAACTAATAGGAATAATAAAAGTTTAATAATAAAATTATTAAACAAATCAAAACATGGAAATATCCTGTAACATCTATAGAAATTCATAAAATAAGGAAAATATAAATTATGAGGTGAATAAACTATGTAACTATCATATAGTACCTGAAATGAGCTTTTCTGATGCCTATTTTTACATAAAAATCCGAGGTAAATTGAGTATTATAAGTTTAGTCAAAGGTTGCATGATAAATGCATGTATTTAGAATCATTTAAATCACTTTTTATAAGAAAAATTTATTTACCCGAATTATATGGTTATATTATAAAAATAAAATATTTTATGAGCTTTAAAAAGACTATTTATAAGTCAAATTCGGATTAGAAATGAGAAAATAGTTTTAAAAATAGAAAAAACTGATTTTTAGGATACTTAGGCACTCATTAAGAATTATTTATATAGTTACATATCTGATTAGTGAATATTTTATACATCTATTAGGTGATTCCGATCAAATTACGGATTTTGTAGAAGATTACTACGATTAGTCATTATGAGTATGTGAGTAACTCATATTTATTATATTGTTTGTGTTTGTTGCTTAGTTATAATAATAGTATAATACAAACAACAAACTTGCTATATTTGTGGGTCTAGGGTAATGTGTTATCTATGATGATTGTTAATGTATGAAGGCTATAGTAATAAAAGTGATAACGACAGTATTGTTGGGAAACTTGTTTGATAAATGATGTTGACTGTCTATATAATGCTTGATCACTAGAAAATTGAATAATGACTATTTGACTTTTAAATTAACTGGACATGCATTGCACAGAATGCATAATTAGTGTGATAGCCTGCTATGTGTTGGTATTTTGGTTCTTTAGTAATGCTTGTTTTTTCTAGATAACATTATTCTAGTTCTACATAAGATTATCATTGTTCTCTATGGCTCCACGAGAACTAAGTGATAAATGAAGGACGTCGCCCATTGTATATCATGAAATAATTAACACTTAATGAAGTTTCTAAACCTTTGATATAGGAAGTGAGTGTAAGATACATTTAAATTAAAGAGATAATTAAAGTGAGCACAGTTGTGATTCCTGTATGTATAGTTTCTCCTGGGTAGGTGAGTCATTGAGTCATTGCCTGGTTAAGCTCCTTTAACCTTGATGAGAGGGCATAAATCTCCATCCTATTTGGATTCTAGATTATCCAAGCTTGTAGTTGAGCATATGACCAATTGTTGCATAGCATATGGTTATCAATAATCTAATTGATAACTTGCTTGATATGTGATATATTTGGTTTTTCCCTTTGCCATGGTTTATGTTTATGCCTCTATAGATTTTTCAAGATGATCCTTTGTCTTTAGCTGGTTTCTTCCCGGAGTCTAATACTACTAAGTTTCCAAAGTTTGACAAATTTTGGCTCAAGGATAGGATATCTATTTATTAGTACTGCGGTAAAGAATGTTCTAAGTGTTATTTTTGCACTTGGGACTTTACTCGATAGTTATGATCTATAGTAATTTATTATTCAAACTATTGACATAGTGGTTTTACGTGGATTGATATATCTTGTATGTATTTATCATTCGTATCGAAGAAACCAAAAAGATCCTATTTTGTAGAATTATGTTATCTTTCAAGGTAATACTAGTAATAACATACATGTATGATCTCTTTTGATGTCAACCAGCCTTCTTAAATATAAATTTCTAGGCATCAGATGGCCGTATCATAAATTGTATATTACTATCATGGTACATTGGGGGCGTGACACATATGACCTTACACAAAGTGATCTTATATAAATTACTAATGAAGGACTTGAAATTGCTAGTAAAAGTGGGATCTATAACAAAATCTATGATGCTCAAATTCAGTGAGATCCAAATTAATGGAGAAGTCTCTTAGTGATCTAGTTGTTATAAAAAGGACTTAAGTTTATTAACTTATTCTAGCTTCTAGGTATTGTGATTTCTGAATATATTGTGGGTATTTACTATAAAAGAACCTATTGCCGATTTTATTATATTATAGGAAAATGCATCTTGGCCATGTGAAAGAGAAGTTTGTTTCATTTCACTCATGTGATGCATTTACTAAATTACTTGGAGTATGCTAATTGGTGTAAGTGATACATTTACTGATGCTACAAAAAGTTCATAATATTGTTTTCATGTAAGTGGATGACATTATCAAGTTATGTAATGGAGGACTCTTAGGTTAGTTCATGTACAAAATCACTTCAAGTTTAGTTATTGATAACATTGAATTGACGAGCTAAAAACAGGTCTCAAGTGTATAGATGCTATCTTATTGCATACATTTTACCCATGATTTTCAACATGGTGATCATTTCCTCATTTACCCAAGATTTTTTTTTTAATCAAACTTATATAGTGTAACACCCTAAAAACCAAGGCACTAGAGCTTTTCATGTATCCATATAGTCTCAACTAAGCATAATTAATACAACACAAAACAACACAATTATACATATCCACAAGCAACCAACACAATACATATGCTCCATAGACCACTACAACAACACACTATAAGTGACATATTGAGTCTGCTAAACATCAAGTATAACTAAATACTTATTCAAACATACTCAAGGGAGCATGCTCAATTGATAATAAAACAATCATAAAGATAATAGGAATATATGAATCTCTAAACCACACATTGACAAAAAAAATCACCCATCTTCAAAATATTTATCTGCATTATCATCATCCCCAAAATCTACTAATAGGTTGCAACCGGTAAACTTGTAAATGATCATGTCATCACATGTACCTGAAAAAGATAATGGGTAAGCCAAAGCCCAGTGTAAAAAAACCACAGGCATGTGTGGATTATCATATAGCAAAATCCACATGCATTTATAAACCTAAATACAACAATCAATTTTTTTGTCTTTTTTTTTCAAATTTTAGTGGAAATCCATCACAAGGATAATTCACTGCTTAGTGTCTCACGCATTAATATTTACGTGTGTGTGTGCGCGCGCGTGCATGTGCGTGTGTGCACGCACATGCGTATGTGTTTGTGTGTGTGTGTGTGTGTTATGTTGGATACTTTTTAACATCCGTAAGTGAATGAGTCACTTATACCTATCCAAGCCTTTTACATGTGAGCGCGTGCACACATGCATGTGTATGATGTTAGATACTTTCTCAACATCCATGAATATATGAGTCACTCGTACCTACCTAAGCTTTCTTAATTTGCAACTCTATTCGGCACAACAACAATATAAAAGATTAAAGGGTGCTATTTTAATATTATTAAAAGTTCCAGTCCACCAATTGCAACCAAACACAAATAATAAATATTTATTATCAATTGAATATTAAGCATGTTTTTTGAGTTTCTATTCTAAACAAATACAAACATGATATTCAGTCACTTGTTAAACACGTCTTGAAGGGTAATTGAATCATAATATGAAATGCATTCACTGAACTTAGAACATGCATTATACTCTTTAGTATCTTTTGACTTTAGCTCTTAAGATGTGCAACTAAAAAATAAAAGATTCTTTTTATTAAAAGTGTATAATAGTGGAAATCAACAATAAAAAATGTCCTTTAAGTAGTTTATTGTGATAATAAAGTTAGATAAATTTAGATGCTTTGATTTAGCCAACCAATTGAGTTAAATTTAAACTAGTACTCAAAAGAGAGTTAGAAATGAATTTTACATATATGCTAGGCAAGTTGGAGCTGTTGGCACTAGCCCTAAAGAGTGTTACTGGCTTGCTAGTAGGTTTGCATACCGGTGAATTGGTTCTTCCTAGTTCAAAAGTTCAACTTCTTTGAACTTACGTATTTTACAGAATTTACTTGTGATTCCTTAAAATCATCTTTCAAACTTCTTCAAAACCACCAATTAACTTGACGTTAAACTCGAAAACATGCTCTCGGACAAGAAGTCTCTTACCTTGATGCCAAGACACCTTATGTATTCTTGAATTACCAGAAGTGTCAAATAAAACCATTAGCAACCGCTACGCTTAATCCTCTTCTTGATAACCATTGTTTGTAACAAAGGAATTCTTTCTAAGATTAAATTCCGGGCAAGAAGAAAACAAGGACTAATAAGTTCAGAAATTGTTAACTTACCTTGATGAATCATTTGGTCTAGCAAAGAAATGATGGAAGAAAGGGAGGGAAGAAAGGGAGCTGGAACCATCGTAGATAGAAAGAAGGAAGGAAGAAAAGAAAAGAAAGTTAGAACAGAGTAGGATTTCAGAATTTGGATTAAATTTCCTCCCGATTAAATTTTCTTTTTTCTGCATTATAAAATCAAGTTATATTAGGAACCTTATGCAACCATCCTCTTTGGCTCCATAGGAACTTTCTTGATCTTCCCTTTCGCTTTAAATCCTTTTGCACCATTAGGAAAACCATAATGTTATAGTTTTTCATGGCAGACGATCTATCCTCGTTTTAAATCCTTTGGCACCATTAGGAAAACCATAATGTTCTAGTTTTTCATGGCAAATGATCTATCCTCTTGATGTTCTTTTCTTACATAAGAAAACAACTATATTGTGGCAAACCACCATCTGAGCACTTCTCAATGGCATGTCTACTTCTTACCTTTATTAAAGACCCAACATCTACCCAGTTGGATCAAATTGAATACTAAGGAATTTGTATGCAACCATTGAAACTGTGCAAGCGTACCTAATTCAAGATCATGATTGGAGATGGCTCTCTCTAGTTTTTCTTACTATAGAGGCAAGATGGGTAGTATCATAGTTAAACTGTTGGGTCTTCTCTTTTGTTAGTTGTGTATAGTCATAATATCTTTTACTCAACCAAGTGTACATATTATCCTGGCTTCTCTTTAGAAATTAGAAACTCCCTTCTTTCTTGGAAAAATAATCTAAATTCAAAAAAATGACTAATGTAACTATAGAATATTACACAACTATAAAAAAAAATATATATATATTTCTAATATGGGATAGCAATAGTATTCGAATCATCTTGAGAGCAAAGAAACAATAAACAAATGAAAGAAGAACAACTATACGTACTTGTTGGAAAGTCTCGACAAGCTACCTTGAGTATAATAATAGAAATTGGAGTTAGAAGTTGAATTATGTGAGACAATGACAACCTGCAATTTTAACCAAAAATTATCTTTTACTAATCAAATCAACATTGATTATCTCCATTATTCAATTAATGATAAAAGTTCGAGCCTAAGTCACTTGAAAGATTGATGTATATATGTATAAATATACTGTTCAATGATTGAATTGCACACTAACCTGTTCTGAACAAAAGTAATCTTCGGAAAACAATTTTCTTATTTTCATTTGATTATTTAGTTAAAAACATCATTTAAATAGAAAGCATTCTTTTTATAAGGGAGCATATTTTCTTTTCATGGGAGAACTTTAACATTTTTTAGGAAAATAATTTACGTTTTGTTAAAGGAAGTCATTTTCCAGACTACTTAATAATCTTCTGTTTACACACTTGGAAGTCATTTTCTCAACTACTTTCCATAATATATAGTAATTTGTTTACACACTTCATTGTGTTCCACATAAAATTAATTTCGAACATTGAAAAAATCTCGTAAAGTTATATATATTTTTAAAAATATAACCAAACGCATTGTTTTGGGAAAAATTATTTTAATGGAAAGCGTTTTTTTGTAAAGAAGAGATTAGAAAAAAGAAATGGTCTAAATAAGATGAAAGAATCCAAGCGATGGCATCGGGGTTTTGAACTATTTTTTATTGTTTGGCTAGAAGTAAAATTAGGTAGGAATAAAATCAGATAGAAACAAATCTACGGCACTCGCCAATTTTTATTCCCTCATAAAATGAAGAGA
This sequence comes from Combretum micranthum, assembly GCA_024138025.1. Taxonomy (NCBI): domain Eukaryota; kingdom Viridiplantae; phylum Streptophyta; class Magnoliopsida; order Myrtales; family Combretaceae; genus Combretum; species Combretum micranthum. The sequence goes on along the minus strand of JAMXBD010000495.1, from coordinate 861,914 downwards.
AAGTGGGTTTTTTTTTTTTTTTTTCCTCCCAATAAAAATAGATGGATATAATTTTAGTTTATCCCTTATAACTTTTAAATACTTTGGTAATTTACATTACATCACTTTTTGACATTATTAATTATTAATTTTCCTTTGTGATCTTTCTTTTTTTCTTCTACAAGCAAATATGTACAAAAGAATTAAATATTTCAATCTTTCATTTTCTTCCAATTAATAATATTATTAATTATTATATTTTAATTTCCTTATTACTTCTCTGGTGAAAGTCATCGAGGCAGAGCACATGCAGCAGAAAACAAAAGATATTTTTATGAATTAAATAGAAAACAAGAAAAATCTTCGATGCTAATTGAGAAGGAACCTTTGGAGTTTGAGAGTACCTGCTTTCCAAGTACTTGCCTCGATAAGATGAAGCTGAGCCAGATTATGCCATCTCCTCCATTGAATCACGAAATCCTACATTTTTCCGCTCTTCATCGGATAGAAAGGGAGCACTAACGATGCACTTGGAGAAGAGTTCCTTCTCGATGGATGGTTCCAAGCGGAGGTTGAGATCGAACAGGTATGGAAAATTGAAGTTGCAACTTGTGGAAGAGAAGCTTCGAAGACATGGTAAAGACCAGAGTGTTAAAGAACTTAGCTGATGGAAAGTGATATCAGCAGTATGATTATGATCATTCGCTCTTTCGTTTTGGTCTCCATTGAAATCATCACCATGTGTTACTATCTCTTCTATGTTGCTACAGTGCTTGACTTCTAGCGTGGTAAGATGCACCAAGCATCTGGCTGCCGAAGTTGTCATCACGTGCCTTAATCCACCACAAGAACCGATCGTCAAGACCTTCAAGTGATTGAACGAGGCAGAAGCAGAAGAAGAACTTGGACATAGAATTCCCGTCAAAAGACGACAGTCCCAAACGTCCAGTTGTTCAACTATATCGAGAATATGGGCCAGAGCAGAGCCATCTTCCCACATGTGTTCTAGCTTATGCAGAAAACGGATTTTGAGATGTCTAACGTTTTCAATTAGTAAAGCCGACCTATATGGGGATGAGACGATCTCATCGCTCCCATTTCCATGTCCATGTCCATCTACTCTATTGCCTGACCAAGGGAATAACTTCACAAAAGAGCATGCAAAAATTGAAAGATACTCTAGATCGTGAGGTCTTTCAAGAAGGAACCTCCAAGGGAAATCCTTCGCTGCTGCTTCATTGTCCACATGCCTTACATGCAATCTTGTCGGATTGCCAATGATTTCATCTGGAATTTGCAGCATGTCACTCTTAATCACCGTTTTCTTCAAGCTGGGCATCTTCTTAATATGATTATCGGCCTACCAAAACCATTCATTTTACATTACAAAAACAATAAAGATTTACATTAAATGGTGAAGCATGCATGGGATGGTACTGATACTAAAAAAATTCATACCTTTTCCTCCAAACTGAGATGGATCTCATCATTATCATTGTCATCACATTTTTCTTGTTCCGATGATAATATTTTCGCCGCAGGGCAACGTACCACTTTCGAATACTGCAATAGTGGCCATTTAGTGGAATGTAAACCACCGTAAAAGCTCTTTAGTTGTGGCATGTATTTCAATATTAAGGAGGTTAACTTAGGAAAGAAGGACATTGGATGACGTGTATTTTCTTTATCCTGTTTATCGCATCCTTTCTTCCAGACTACTATCTCCTCCATCCTTCCACATCCCGTTATCTTAAGTGTGCTTAGTTGGTGTAAAGATCTGGCAACTGACGTCGGAAATACATGTACCAGAGTGCTGCAGCTCTGAATATCTATTTTTCCCAACTTCTCAAAATATATATGGTCGGCAAATGCGGATTCTTTGTTGTAGTCTTCGACTTGAAACACCTCTTTGAGGCGTTCGCAATTGGCCACACTCAATTCCTCCAAATTTCGGAACCACCCATCCATAGTGGATGGAAAGATTGTCAAGACATTGGAACAGCTCCAAACACGTAAGATCTTCAGTTGGTAAAACGCACCCAGCTTATTATTGTCTGAGCTACTCCTTTCTTCATTGATGCCCCATGATTCCTGATTCAAATTCCTCACAATCGTAATTTTTTATTTCAAATAATCATTCAGTGAAATGTCTATCAAAATTGTTGACAAATTTTGCAACCCCCAGCTATTTTCTATAATAAAATAATTGTTGCCTTGTACTTCATTCTACTTATCTTCTCTTTATTTTTTTATTTCATATGAGCCCTCTAAACCGGTTACTTTTCAATCATATCCTGAAAATACTCTAATTTTTCATACAGAAATAATTAATAAATAATGTGCAATTCTTCATCAATACCTTTTCTATCAAAAAAAGTGGTATGACATGCTTATCCGAATCTGACACAAATGCCTCAATAGCATTGCAATTAGAAATCGTTATATCCTTCAATGATGGCCACTCTGTTGTATGCTTCTCGGTGCAAAAGCTCCTGAGTTTTGGCAGCCAACCAAGTTGTAGTAAAGATAGCAGAGGAAATACAGTTTTGCATGGCCCTCCGTCATGGTCCACAATTCCCTTGGCAACTATTACTTCTAACTTCTCACAATATTCTATTGTCAAATTTTCCAATTTCTTAAGGAACTTTGCTGTTGATGGCGTAAACAGATACGTCAAACTATTGCAAAATCGAACTTGTAGAGATTCCAATCTGTGGAAGGGAAAATATTCTGGAAAGGATTCACTCTTGTACAGGTAATGCAATTTTGGCAGACTATATAGATACATCTCCTTCAATTTACAAATTGTACTTCTTGCTAGTTTCCTCCCACTCAAAGTATAGCTGTCAAGTTGGAATATCACCTCTACTCTGTGGCACGACGTCACCTTCAAGTTCTCCAGGTTGTGCAAGTTGTGTAGCATAAAAAAGGAATGACAATTGAAATTTGATGGCAGGCCACCACCTTGAGGAGGAGTAGTTTGCAAAAGGAATCTGATGGAAATTTATCATGCCATATCTCTTTTATATCCATTTCCTCTATTTCCAGATGTTGCAAATTTGGAAGCATGACCTGCAATATTGTTCATATTTTCAAATCTCTCTCGTCAGTAAAGGAAAGCCAATACATGTAACAAAAAATGTCAATTAGCTAAAAGGACGGATGATGAAAGCAAACCTTGTCATCAAACAAAGGGTGGAAGACAACATCTTGGTTGTTCCAATTTGAATCGATGCCACTATCGGTATCGTTCTGTTCCACTGCATTCGCAGGCTTGGAGACAAATGCTCTGAATTTGGTACATCTGCTAATGTTGAACGTTTTCAAAACTGGAAAATAGAGGTTGGAAAATCCTGAACAAAAATGGCTCAAGTTGTCTAGATTGCTGAGTTTCAAGGAGAGCAATTTATTCAACGCCATCATATTCCATCCCACATTTTTATCTCCAATTTCCGAAACAATTTCTTTCATATTTCTGCAATCGTATATTTCCAGGTTCTGAAGTTCAAAAAGAGTCATGGCAGTAGCAGCATCAAAAAGATTGATCAAATTGTCACATTTTCTGACGGTCATGTCATTGAGACTTGGAAGACCCAGTACAGTCTTGTTTGATGTACTCTTGCTTGTCACTATATGTGCCAATTTCTGTAGATTCTCAAGCCTCATCCTCTTCAGTTTCACGACCCTCAAGTTTTCATTCCTAGATTCAAATATTACTTCGACATTGGAACAACCTACTACGTTGATTTCTTTCAAATCTTGCAATCTCTCCACCATGGCTGAAGGAAAAATAACAGGTACAGAATCACATCTTTGAAAGTCTACAGATGTTAGCTTGCCAAATGAATGTTCAGAAATATTACTGTCCCATATACTTTCGAACACTCCTGCTTTTCTCAATACCAGCCTTTCCAAACTAGAAAGCACAGCCTGCAAAACATTATCCCGGACAATAAATATTCGATATCTTAATAATTTCCTTTTTTTTTTTCCTTTATTCCTTTTCCACTTTTAGTAACATCAAGTACAAATATGTTGTACATGGCAATCCTTTTCCCTTTTACTCTACAGAAGATCCATAAAACTTCTATTTATCTTTGTTTTTAACTCTCCGTTTATACAAAATTGGAGAATCGAGACTATAGTTTCCCTAGACATGTAATCCATGGCTTATTCATTTCAATCGTGTAATTACCCAAACCTGGCAATAGTTGATAGCTAATGTTAGATATATAAGAATAAATATGAATTGTATGAGGGTACATTTGCAATTAAACATAAGATATTGAATAATATATAATGGTAGAGACAGTTATCGAGTAAAACAGATTTTCACCTTCCCTCAATCAACATGGTACCGGAGCACAAATTGAAGCCTAATTTTAATAAAAAGTAAAAACCCTAGATCCCATCTCCATCTTTTCCGTTCATCATCTCCGGTGACATTCACACTTCTTCACCAACTTGGCTTTTATTTATCTCCGACAATAGCTCTGACATTCACTCGTCTCCACCAGTTTCAACTACCAAGAAGTTAAGCGGAAAAAATTATGCTTCTTGTTCTACAATTGTAGAAGTCTGGTTCATGGGTCAAGGTAAAGGGATCATCTCACAAAGAGTCAAAGAAATTTCTAAAATTGATTAACCGCCTAGCAGATGATTAATGCGCAGCTTATTACGCTTCTTTGGTAAGCAAATGAGCCTTCACTTATGGTATCTTTAGGGCTACTTCTCTTGTTTTGTGTCCATAAGTGCTACTTGTCTTGATCCGAGACATGGACATAAGCTCACGGTCTCTGTACCAAAGAAATCTTATGAGCCTATTTGTCAAATAATGATGTAAACACACATATCGGTCAGCTTAATGCTTTTGCAACAAAATTTAAAGAAATTCTCCAAATTACTCCAAATTTCCATATGATGTCGGATCGCATTAACAAACTTTTAACCATCACGTTCCTTCATGATGTACAACTAGAGCTATGGGCCTTTAAGAATTACATTTTGGGACGAACAGCCATTCACTCACTATGTGATATCTATCAAAATCTGTTGCATGTCTAGGGCTGCAAACAATTTTAAAGCTTGAGATGGCTTATATAAAAATTATTGAGTCAGTGCTCGAGCAAAACTTTTTACAGAGCTTGAAATTAAATCTCAAGCTCTATTTAGTTAAATGAGTTTTATTTTAAGCTCAAGCCGAGCTTATCTTTCTACCAAGGCCAGCTAATGAAGCTTTAATTGAGCTTAAAGTTAGAATTTGAGCTCTACTCATTTAAATAGCTCTTTTTTCATTTTTTTAACCTAAAAATAATATATAAAATCCATTAATATATATATTACATAGAAATTAACTTTTATCATTCCAGTCATATATTTATATAATATACCATAAATATAGAACTCACAAACCTTGTTAACGATCCTATTAATGAGCTTGTTATAAGCCTGTTTAGAAGCTAGCTCGCAAGCTTATATCGAAGCTTGAACTCGACTTGTTTATAGATTGAACTCGAGTAGCTTACGAGCGGCTCATTTCATTTACATCCCTACACATGCCTGCACTAGTATTGATAATTTTGAACCAATTGTTGATCATTTAACTCTAACGTTGTGTTTAGTAACTTTTTAAAAGTGGAAATCAACAAAAATAGGCAGAAGGAAAAGAGGGAAATGAGAATGAGTTAAAATGAAAATAAGTGAAATATTTATTTTATGTTTGGTAATTTATAAAATAAATGGAAGGAAAAAAAAAGAAATGGAGTTAGTGATTAACAAAATTATCCCTTCTATCTAATTTTAACTTTTTAATTACCGGGGAGAGAAGAAGAATTTCACATCATTGTTCATGATTTCCATAGCTTTGCCCCTGCTTTTGGAGAGAAAAAGGAGGTGCTAAGTTTTTTGCTTCTTTTATCCTATTTCCAACATTTTCCATTCATTTCCGCCATACCCAAACATAACTTGTCTGCCTCTTGCTTTTCACTTCCTTCAATTTCCTGCAACTTCTACAACTTTCCACCATACCTAAACACAGTGTAAATGTTCAATCTATTTCCCAAATTTGAGGAAGAGGGGGAGATGTTAACAATTAAGGAAGATGTGGAAGTAGATGTGGATCAAGTCGTACAAAATGCAATCATTGTGGCATGGGACATGCAAAGGAAACTTGTTATGCACTACACAAGTGCCCTCTGGGACATTCTTTGTACACAGTAAATGCAATATCATCACAAGGAATTCTTAGTTATCAACCTTGTGACGATAAATTTACTATTTCACTCATAAAGTATGACAACTCCAACAATAAATTCAATTTCTATTGCAAGAGCATCTTTAGATATTTAATTTATCTTTCCACCTCTATCTCTTAGATTTTGGACTCAAGTACCTCTAAGCATATGTGGTAGTAGTTTTTTTAGTCGCCAACCTTACCAAATCCTCTTTTCCGACCAAGGTTACATTTGTTGATGGATCACTATCAATAGTGAAAGACGGGCAATATTACCCTATCTTTTCTTATTGCCTTAATCTAATGTTTTTTTCACTTACCCAAGTTTCCTGGTTATGGTATCTATAAGTAAACTTATTAAAGATTTGAAATGCTCTATGTCCTTTTCCTCTATGTTGTTTCTACTAGCATGAGCAGACTTGAAGTGTCAGCAACATAAGACATGGTCGCAAGAAATAAACCAGAGACTTGTGAATTCCTCTAGATTGGCTTTTTGGGTAAAGTTTGGACATCTAGGATTACATATTCTTCAAAAGATATTTTACAATCTATCTGGTTTATATAGTTTTAAGTGTAAGTCTTGTTGATGGAAAAGAAGAGTAGGTCATCCTTCCCAAGTCACATCAATAAACGTACTTCTATATCTTTTGCTTTACTTCATTTTGATGTTTAATGTCCTAGTTGTGTCACCTCTAAAATGGCGTTCAAATAATTTGTAACCCAACCTTTGGAGTTGTTTTCTTTTTGTACTCTTTTGTATCAAAATCAAAGCATAGTTTGATATAAATGTTCAAGTATTAAGAAGTAATAATTCCAATGAGTATCTTTCTTCTAATTTTCAATCCTTTATGATTAAAGCGCTATGCTACATCAATCTTCTTGTTCGCATATACCTCTACAAAATGGTGGTGTTGTACAATTTTAGGATGATACTATTCTTACCTCTTGTTATCTTTTAAAATCGCATGTCATCTTCAGTACTTCGTAACCAAATTCCGTTTTCAATTCTTTTTCATCTTGATGCTTATATAACACTTCTCCATGTGCATTTGGTTGTACTTGCTCTATCCATATTATATCTCTTAATAGAGATAATTTATCATCTTAATACATCAAATGTATTTTTACCATATTCTCATCTTCAAAAGGGAAATCATTGTTATTTTCCTAAGTTGCAAAGTGTCTTTATGTTGCGTGATATAACAATTTTTGGGTCCAAACCTTTCTTTGCTAGCCCTTCAACAACTCTTTCATATATGACAAAGGTGTTTCTCTCCCTATACTTCGGAAATGAAAGAACTTGATTTCCTAGAAAAGTAAGAAACAAAATTTAGTTGCTAAGTATAATGAAAAAGCCATATAAGGGCTGTGACACTTGCAACTTGTATGCTCATCCAGCTGAAGCAACCAATGGTTGAGTTGGGATTTGGTTAAAGTGAGACAATGAGATCATCATGTGATAATTAAGCATTCAAACTACTATACATATTACCTTAAACCCAGTTTTCCATAAGATAACAATGTATAGAAAGATTGAGTATCATTTTATTAGCGACAAGATGCAATCCAAGCATATCATGACTTCCTTTGTCGTGCAAGGGAGGCTTAGGTTGTCTTGAATACACTTCGACAACATCAGAAGAATCAATAGTGTTTAGTTGCTCGGTATGTGAAAATTGACTTTGAAGTATCAGAAGGTTCAAACTTATCATCGAAAGATTCAAAACAAATAACAAAGGGTTCCAACTTGGTATTAGAGGATTCTAACACATTCTCAGAGGGTTCCGACTTGTCTTCAGAAGGTTTTTCCTGAATCATAAATAGTTTTGATTTGACATCATTGTATAGAGGTAACAAATCATGAATAAAAAAAATACTCTAGCTCTTCTTTCTCCCCATTAGATGTGTTTTTTGAAATAAGGTTGTTTTTCAAAGAAGATAACATCAGCCGTGATATACATACCTTCATTGATGGAGAATGATAGCATTTGTACCCCATTTTGTATTGGAGATAGCCAATGAAAACATAATTTATTGCTCTAGGTTCACATTTCTGTTTCTTTTTTGTATTGTATATCACAAAGGCTGTACAACCGAAAACTTTAGGAGGAATAGTGTTTAGAAGTATGATACGAGGGAGGTTTTCAACAAGAACACCACTTTCGCTCTCAAAGTTAAGAACTTTAGATGGAACAGGATTGACAAGATGAGCCACTAATGATCTATTGGAATTATTACAAGTGATAAAAGATTTGAACACTATAAAGAATTACACATGTGATCAATTGCACCACTACCAACTACCTAATCTATGCACCTTAAATCATTAAGGGCTAGAGAACTACCTAATTGAGCAATAGCTATAGTAGATAATGTGGTTTTAGAATTATTTGAACTTGATTGATGAGTTGTTGAATGACGACTAATTGATCAGCTATAAAGGATGCATTTGATGTTGGTTTTCTAGATGATTGCATATCTACTATATGAGCTGCAGTTTTTTGAGAATGGGTCCCTTTTTTGATATTTTCCCTTCAAATTATCGGGTTTTCGTGTAGTTTGCAATTTGTCTCCTTGGTATGATTTTGTTTTATTCAATAATTGCACCATATCTTTTCTCTAGCCGAGAGTCCACGATTCATTTTTACAACCAATACAGAGTTAGGAGTTGTTAAATCCACCAAATTTGTGGACAACATAACACGTCTCCTACTTTTCTCTCTTCAAACTTTAGCAAATGCTTCTCTTTGGCTAGGAAGCGACTATTTTCCAAAGACTCAACCTCATAATTCATCAAGTTCTATGTTTAATCCTTGAAGAAAATCAAAGATTCAGTTTTTCTCTAGCATCCTTCAATTCTTACTTCAATCTTTTATATAACCCTAATCTATTTCATATAATAAATCTATCTCCTATTAGCAACTCTATTAGGTTATTGAAATATTTTATAACATTCATATTACCCTAAATTGTTGTTCTATGTTTTGAACATATTTCAAAACATCAAGCAGTGTTTTCCAAATCTAAATATATTTCTTGAACACTTTCCCATATCTCCTTGGCTATTTTGCAAAATAGGTATGTTCTACCTATTCTTTGATCTATGGAGTTTATAAGTCATGTCAACTTCCCATGTACAATATTCATAGGAATTGAAATATGGTGCAGTGGTAGCACCAATGAGATGTCCAATTTTTCCACATCCTATTATCACTAGTTTCAAGGATTGAAGCCACTCACAAAAATTGGTGTGTGTGAAGTTGTTTGTAGCATCATTTGATGGTAAAACATGGTAGGGAACAATATTAAAAAAATTATTAGTGAACTCTTCCGGACATATTTTCTAAATCTCAACTTGGAATTTAGTGTTTTGATTTTTTGATAAATACGTTATATGTATTTTATAATTATTTGTTAATGTTAATTATGAAATTAAGTGTCAGTAGTCAACTTTCAATTAACTTATAATAAAAAATTTAATAAAATTTTATTATACATATTTAATCATATAAAGTAATAGAAAAATTGAAAATTCAAGAAGAGGATGATAAATGGAAATCAAACCTTAATATGCCATAGTTTGCCACTCACATGGGGACGGGGGTTACACGCGACTACTCACCTTTAGGAAGGTTGGAGGTTGGCAATAGCTTTATTAAATTTGATGGTTTGTGCCCTACTGCTATAATGTTAACACTTGATTTACTTAGTCTAAGTTAAAAAAACTCTTTGATAATATGCATATTGTGCATATAGAGAGCTAATAACCATGCATAGCTCAACTAAGAGTAATGGGGACCAAAAACAACTTACGTCATGATGCCATGTCATATCTTCTTAATCATGAATGTCTTACAACATTTGGACATATTTATTGAAGTGTGATCTTCTATTAGTTGATATTGTAGTTTCCAAGTTCGATTAATAAATAACTAAATCACTAAAGTAATGGTTTTGAAGCTGACAAAATTTATTTAAGACTATTGAGCTTCTTATAAATGAGCATGATTGCTTTAAATGTTGCTTTGATAGAGATTCTGATGGAAAAAAATAAATAAATAAATAAAGGAATAATTGGTTAGAGAATTGCGTACCTTTGAGTGAAAAAAAGATTCCTTTATAGTTACATCTTCACTTCTATTTACCAAGGAGATGAAGGATTCCATATTGGGGCAATCATTTACTGTCAACTCTTTTAGGGATGGAAGGTCAAAAGGGTGATATTCATGGGAAGACATTTCCTCCATTAAAACTCTTTCATCATGTTGCAATCCTCAATGGATAAACAACATAAATTTTTCAATGATTTAGCAATGGATGGATAGAAAAGGTATGTTAGCTTATTACAACGATCAATCATGAGGAGGCTTAAATTCTCCATGAATGAAGAGTTTTTGGGGGTTCCATTCCATATTTTCTCCAAACTTTCCAAGCAAACTAACTTCATCTCATTAAGCTTCATACCTTCATCAATGCTCGACTCTTCATCAAGTTCAAACACTGCTTTCATCAAGCTGCACTTTTCAATAATTAAAACTTCCAAATTTGTCAGCATTACTAGCAACTTGGACCCAATTACACTTGAAAGAGATCCGCAAGAAGATAATAATAAGACTTGAGACTCTTTAAATTTGGTGGATGTTGATGGTGAGCTACTTTTCTAAAACTTGGAAGTTCGGATAGGGTTAGAGACTCCAAGGAAGGGAAAGAGACCTAAGAATGCAAGAGAGAAAGAAAAAAAAGAAAAGAACAATGAATAAATAAAAATAAGGTGTCATAAGTTTCTAAACAAATAAGAAATTACGCTGAAAATATTACTACAATATTACCAGACGTCCATCAAGAAGCACCATTTCATCATCTGTCTTAATGTTGTTCTCATCCTCATTGGAGCAAAAGCTCAGCAACTTGGGTAGATTCTTCAATGTTAACTTCTTTAAGCACTTTAATTCCAACCGTTCACTTTTGCTATCCACAGATTCTTCTTGAATTGCAACGCTTTCTTTTGTCGTGATTATAAAAATACACTGCATCATCTTGCAATCAACGACCTCGAGTTCTTGAAGCATAGGCAAAATTTCATTCATCAAATGAAAAGAGAATAAATGCCTTAGACTTTGACATTGATTTATAATTATGGCTTTCAATTTACCAAAGGATACTTCAAGAAGCCCACCTATTTTCTTTAATCTATCCAAATTTGCAAGATGTAGGGACTCTAACGAAGGAAGTTGGGTATGTTGATCTCGGTCGATGATATATTCAACTCTTACAATGTTAACATCAATATGCTTCAGCTCGATGCAACTTCTTTTACATAAAGCTGCAACACTATTCTCAAATCCAACCCAGTTAGAAAGATAGTTTATGAGCCTTTTGTAAAGCAGTTTGAACAAAATCTTCCAAAATAACTCTACTATTTCTTGGATCCAATATTAGAGTCAAAGTCCTAGCTTCATTCATGTGCACAACACTTTCTGCTTTATCCCAAGAATCTTTATCATCAATATTCCATAATAAGTACCTCGTCAAGTTCGCTAGACGAAAATCATTGGGAAGTGCTATCAAATCTGGAACTCTTACCTGAAGAGTACTTAAGGACGGCATATTGCATAACTCAGTGAGGCTAGCATTGATGGGTTGCCTAACTCCTCTCCCATCCCAACGACTAAAAGTCTTGGGCAAAAGCAATTCCTCTAATTTGGTTAAGCTTCCAAGGATACCATGTTCGATAGAACAAAGGTTGTCACAAGTGCTCAAGTCTAAGACTCTTAGATTCGTAAGCTTTGCGATTTCCCTAGGCAGTTGATGCATTCCAGATTTGCGAATTACGAGTACTTGCAATCGCTTCAATTTTCCAAGAAATGTAAAATCTTCAATGTCACAGCTATCAAGACGAAGTGTTTCAAGTTGGTGCAGGAGTTGAATTGAGTGGGGTAATGGCAAAAGGTCTACACCAGAAACTTCCAAAACTTTAAGCTTTATCATATCTTGGAAAACTGCCTCAGAGAATTTGAAATTGTAACATGATCTTCATTATAAATGATTGAAAACATATTTAACTCTGGACAGCTCAATCCTTGGGGAAGCTCATCAAGGTCTGAAACATTAAGGAGAGAAATTGATTTGCATTTTAGTAAGTCTTCCTTTATGTATGCATTCATCAACTGATCTCCATTCCTCACTACTATAGAATGTTGAGCTTTTGAATCAACACCAAGGGCAACATCACTAACGCGATCATGTATTTTAACGAAACCTGGTTTCTCATCCTCTAACAAGTGATAAGACTTAAGTTTTTCAAGTAAATTATTCACTCTATCACGTGCTTCTCTTATCGAGTCGATTTTCTCGAAGATGCCTAAGCTCATTCCATAGAACACAGTTTATCAATTGAAATAATCTGAGTTCCTATTTGTCCACACAACAACAAGAGAGACTTGACCTCATTGGAGCTTATCACATGATAACTATATTCCAACATTTCATATATAAAATTATCCACTCCTAGCTCATTGGAGCCATGCAGTTCATTAAAGTATCCTTCCACTCTAATGAAGGGGAGGACTTCAAATGGATAGCTAGTTGATTTATGGGTAGTGGCAAACCTGCACATTCCTTTGTTAGCAACCCCTTGATCAATTTCAATGTTTCTTCATCCTCACCAACATCTTTTCTCAATATCTCTTTGAACAAAATGAAAGCCTCGTGTTCTTTAAAAGGCTCAAGCTCAAAATTTGTTTCTGAGCCCATCTTACTCTGCAACACTTCCTTATCTCTTGATGTTAACAACAACTTAATTCCCTTACATTCATTGAAAGGAATCCCTATTCTTTCCAAGTCTATTTTCTTTGCTAAATCATCGAGAATTATCAGGTGCTTTTTATTTCCATCCTTCAAACGGTCTTTCAAATCTTTGGCTTTTTGATCCACGTTACTGATCCCTTTAAGCTTTGACAAGCCCAACCTAAAAGCACAGCCATGGACTCAGGTCATCTAATTTGAATATAAAACTTTAATAGAATGGTATGGGATTCTATCAAAAAAAGTTACCTCTGAAGATTATTTATTTGACATAACTAAAAATTTTGTCAACGATTAAGCCCTCATAACTAAAATGTCATTGAAATTATTTTTACATTTTCATGGAATAGGCTTGTGATTCTCTACCTCTATCCTTATGGAAAAATAAAATGAAATAAAGCTAATCTATGCAAACAAAATAAACGATTAACATCTAGTTGAGTCTGTTGGATGCTGGAACACATGTGCCTATCATAAGGCAGGTAAGCAGGCAATGGATCCAAAAATAATGACTATTTACTGTGTTGATGACGCAGCGGAATACGAAAGGGGAACAATCGCAAGACGTTGATTCACGCACGAATACCGGCTTGTGATCTTCAAATATCCATTGATTCTGAGAATACCTAGATATTTGGCATCAAAAATCGAAATCTACACAAGATTACGAATTTTGGGATAAAGAAGAACACTCTCAAACAATTTCATTCAAAAAACAAGATATTCTGTCTCATATGCCATAAGGCTTACATATATATGGGCAAGCTTTGAAAGTTGCCATAATCGAAAAAGGACTAAAACCTATTAAATAATATTAAATAGCATTTAAAAGGAAAAACTAAAACTGACATCCTATTAAAAGACATTAAATCCTATGAAACTGACATCCTATTAAAAGACATTAAATCATATTAAAAATCCTACTAAATGATACTAAAAATTATTCTTTAGAAATATTAAATGGTATTCTAAAGGCATTGACCACGTTATTAATTATGAATTTGAGAAACCCAAAAGACATGTAAAGTACGCCGCCCAACATTGGCAGTGTAGAACTAAAGGCCGATGGCATATGTTGTTGACATAGGATTTTTCGTCTCTTCATCCTATGCTGCATCATCCTCTCCAGGCTGGACAAAATTCGACCTCGAATTTTAATCATGTTATGTAGTAAGTCCTCAACTTGTCTCATCGACTCTTCATGTTTTGTAGGGCTCATTTGATGACGATGACGATGACGATTTGGAAGGGTTGCACTTAGTTTAAGATCAATTTGGTGTTGAATGTCTCTTAATGGGGGTAACCCATCTAGCAACTCTTCAAAAAACACATCTTTGAACTTCTTTACAACCATAGTTGCAAACTCAGGTATTGCTACCTCCTCAGTAACCTCATTGCCTACAATAGGCTGAAAATTTTCAACTTTTCCAAAAATTCTTTCTCCTCATAATCATCATCAAAAATAGGGTTTCCATCTCCCTCAGCCTTAAACACATCATCATATTTTGTGAAAATCTCTTGTTCATCATTCTCAGTGTCAAAGATAGGTCCTCCATCACCCATAGCTTTAAACATAGGTTCTTCATCCTCATAAGTGTCAAAAATAGGCTCTCCATCACAGTAGTCCCCACCAACAAAAGAGAAATCATCATCAAATTCCAGGATATTTGCGTTTATTCCTACTTCCCTACAACTACTATCTTCCTTAACAAAAGAGGAGTAATCAGTTGATTCCTCATAACCTACGTCATGTATCAAATCAGAATTAAGCACCAGATTAAGATTTGGGTTTCTACCTTTATTCTGATTCACCAAAAGTGCCTCCATCCTTTCTGTGATATGGGCTACTATAGCATCCAGTCGCCGATCGATCATCTGTCCTATCCTCTGCTCTAACCTCTCATCGAGCATGGCTCCAATCCTCTGATTTAAGTTTTCACGCTCATAAATCTTATCTATACGTCGCTGGTTAACCATTCTACAAGGCGCCATGATATTCCAAGAGCGAACGCGGCTCTGATACCAACTGACGCAGCGGAATACGAAAGGGGAACAATCGCAAGACGTTGATTCACGCACGAATACCGGCTTGTGATCTTCAAATATCCATTGATTCTGAGAATACCTAGATATTTGGCATCAAAAATCGAAATCTACACAAGATTACGAATTTTGGGATAAAGAGAGAACACTCTCAAACAATTTCATTCAAAAAACAAGATATTCTGTCTCATATGCCATAAGGCTTACATATATATGGGCAAGCTTGAAAGTTGCCATAATCGAAAAAGGACTAAAACCTATTAAATAATATTAAATAGCATTTAAAAGGAAAAACTAAAACTGACATCCTATTAAAAGACATTAAATCCTATGAAACTGACATCCTATTAAAAGACATTAAATCATATTAAAAATCCTACTAAATGATACTAAAAATTATTCTTTAGAAATATTAAATGGTATTCTAAAGGCATTGACCACGTTATTAATTATGAATTTGAGAAACCCAAAAGACATGTAAAGTACGCCGCTCCAACATTGGCAGTGTAGAACTAAAGGCCGATGGCATATGTTGTTGACATAGGATTTTTCGTCTCTTCATCCTATGCTGCATCAGTTGACATGACCGATTGGCGTGTCGAGGCTAAGGATTCTTTGTAGAACTTTTTGGAGCGAAGAAACGAATTGTGAAGGAATAGAAAAAGGAGGGTTATGTTAATGTCAAGAAATTTTCCTTAGATTGGAAACGAAAAGACAATGAGGGGATGGATTTAAAAGAGAAGCTTTTCTAGAGCCCGAATTTTTTTCATGTCAAATTAGGGTACTTTAGGAAAGAAAATTATTGAAATTCCAATTATACTCTTACTTTTTAAAATCTTATCGCCTCTTTCAGAGCAATATAATAATTAGATAGTTTAAATGCATTTCAAAATGAATTCAACAAACACTCTTCCGTCGATGTTCCTTTTCCTTTTATTTAAACTGAATATTAAAGAATTATATGTAATTGTATCTGAATAGTTATGGTTTCTTCTTCGTCTTCTTATAACAAGAATTATATTCCGTGCTAATATTTAAAATAATTAAATAAATAAATGGAAATGGTATGCGATCTTACATGTCAGCTAACTCGTATTGAATCCTTTCTATGTCAGGAGTCCGCGATACGGTCGCTTTGGCTACTTCATCACCCTCTTCGTAACCAAATTTCTTTTGCTTGACCTGATCCACCACCAGATTTAATAGAGTGGACTTGCCAACCCCAGAAGTACCCCATACCCCTACGATTCTGATATTATCATCGTTCAAAGCTTCCATTATATTTCGTAGAATAATCTGTCTAGACTCTGGGAAAAAATACTTGGTATCGAATCCCTTGTATGATCCATTTACTATGCCTCGTGGGTCACTCGGACGGGTGTACCTATCGAAGGTTTTCTTTTCCAGCTCCGACATGTTTTTTGCAACTTCCTCTGCTCCTATGCTGGTCCAATACCGGGTCCACGGATTCAAAACGAGACGGCCATTTAAATTGGAGCATCTGTTGATGAGCTTGTCTTTCTTTCCACTACCATCGCTTGTGGAACTGCTTATTTTGGACTCCTCAACCATCACCTCCGGAATTGATTCCTTGGAGTTTTCATCATCATTAGACTCCTCCGGAAAAGATCCGCAGAAGAAGCAACTTTTCTTGGGCTTGTCAATCTTGTCCAATATTTTGGTTCCATCTTCAACAGCCTTCTCTATTTTCTCCAGCCAATCCGTGACTTCACCAACTTGTTCTTCGTTGTTTCTTTTACCTTCATCCACAAGTTGCAGCACCCCTTTTCTCTTAACCTCCAGATCATGAAGTTTCTGCCTCAGATCCTTTACATAGGAATTGAGGCAAAACAAATATTTCGAGTGCTCTTTGATGCAAGTGTATCCACAACTGACAGCTTTGTCAGCAAGAGGTGCCCCAAACACTTCTGCCATAGTTTCAATTTTTTTTTTTCTTTATAAAATTTAATTGGAAACGGAACACTATATTACAAAGCAGGAAAAAAGCAGGAACAATTTTTTTTTTTTTTTTGGCTTTTTAATTCAACAGATAAAGTGAAGAATATGGTAGGGAAAATCTATGAAAAGGCAGGATTGTTTTTTTTTTTTTTTTCCCTTTTCTTTTGGGTTTAATTGGAGAAGGAACACTTTATGAGTGAAAAACTAAAGAAAAGAACAGGAAAGGAAAGAAAGAAACAGGAACTACAAAATGACTGGCTTTGCCAATTATCTTTGAGACGCTATATATATATATATATATATATATATGAGAGAATGAAATTCATAATAAACGTTTGTTTAGTTTCGTGAAATGGAATTATTATTGTGATTTTATATGTGTGAACCTATAATAAATTCCTGCTTATTCCTTTCACATGAAGAATTGTTATTCCTTACGAAATGCATAATACCTAAATTTTATTTATTTTTGTATTTAACTACTCGAATGTTATCTATTTCTGCAATTAATTTCATCAGCTTTACACACCTTTACAAATAACTACCTAATTCGAGTATCTTTTGTAGCATAAGTAGTAATTAATAGCTTTATACTTTAGGTACTTAATTGCAAAATGGTCAAATTTAGGAACCAAATGCCACTTTTTTGCAAAATTTTATATGCCACTAATTATGCCATTTCTTTATATATATATTATGGCTAGGTGAAGTTTTTCTTATTTAAGAAAAAACTATTTGAAGTACAAGTATTAATTTTTTCTACTTTTACAATTAAATAGATAAACTTTATCGATTTTTTAGTATTAATTATTTGAATTTTGTCTACTTTTACTATTAAATACATAAACAAGTTCTATATATGATCTTGAATGCTTACAATATATGTAGCAAATTAATATATATTTTAGGTAGTGGATTGCAAAAATTGATGAACTTTATCTCAATTGTAATATTTACTCAAGTTTTAAATGTCATTGATTATCTTTTTTCTTGTTTTTTCCATTTGCTTTGTTTTTTTTTTTTTAATTTTTAAATAAGCTAAAAGGAAAAGTATTTGTTTGTACCGTTTCTTTTTCTTTTCTTTTTCATAGACAAACAACTTAGGTCTTACCACAGAAAAGATCAAAATAAGGAGGTAATATATATAACATATAATAATGACCCCCAAAGAAAAAGAAACTACGGAGATAACTTTTGACCTTCTCTATAATTATTTACTTGAATTTTTCTCATTTTTACATTTAATTGCCTAAATTTGTCTACTTTTGATAAACCAAGTACTTTAAATAACCTGAAAAAGTTTGTGGTGTGGGTAGTTTATTGCAATTTCTATACTTTAGATAATAAATTGTATAAACAGATAACATGTAGGTACAATGTTATATTTAGCCAAATTTCAAATGTCATTAATTATATGTTCTTGCTCTAGTTTTATATTTTCCTTTCTAAAGTTTAATTTGACTGTGGTTCCAACCAAGCCCATTGGGTCGAATTCCATGGTTCACGGGCTGTTCCAGAAGCAAATGAATTTCTTTGTTATTTGGTTTATGTTATCTTAGCATTTTATGTAGTTTTTTATGTTTGACGATATAATACCATAGTGGGTATGATATATTTGAAATGTTTCAAGTAATTAGAACAAAAACCTTCCAGTCTAGTGATATTAATATTAGGATATTAATGAAGTAGACCGGCCTGCACTCTTTCTTGGAATGTAAATTAAATGGCAAAAAAAAAAAAAAAAAATCCGATTAGCCAATTTGAACGAAGGGAAATATAATATTAGCCACACCCATGTGCGGCATTCGAAGTCGCAACTAACGTGGACTTGCAAATGTAAAATGTCGACTTCTTCACGTGCATCCAAAAGAACAGGTGAGGCTCTGGTCATTCTAAATTATTGTGAGTTGTTCGGCCGAAAAAAAAATATTACTAGTTGCATTTATTTAAAATTTTCTGGTTACTTGTGACAAGATAGTGAGTTGGCACTGCGTATAGATCCAAAATGGGAATCGTTGAATTATGACATACATTAGTGGAAGGTGTGGATATAGATGCACATGAGTCAAGTCGATTCATAAATTATTCAATTTGGCTTAATGTTTATTTGATTTTGATTCGAATTAAACTCGAGCCATTCGAATTGTTTATTATGCTGAACTTAAACTTTATATTTAACTTGATTAGCTTATGAATTTAATCGAGCTCGAGTTTAGCATAAATGTTAATCAAAATCAAATCGAGTTTAGATATTATATTATTTTAATTAGAATTTTAAATATATTTTTTCAAAAATTAAGCCTAAACAAGCTTAATTGAGTCAAATTCGAGATTATACGGTGTTATTTCGAGTGGAACCCAAGCTTAAAATCTTAAGCTCGATCAAACTTGAACCAAACTCGAACTTTGAAATTTTGAATCGAACTCGAATTTAAACCAATATTGTATCATCTTAATTTGACTCGTTTGCAGTCCTAAATATAATCGAAGCTTTTGGGTGTCCATTACACGAATTAATAATTCATATCGAGAGGGGGCCGATACGGGGCCTACCCTCTTCCAAGCTCGGAAAATAACTAATTATTATAATATATTTAAATAGAAAAATGTGGTATATCCCATCTTTTAATAATAAAAAAGAAAAACTAATTTAGTTTCCCATTCATAGAATGGGTTCTACGTCTGTTCCTGCAAATTATTAAGAAATTTTCGATTGAAGTAAAGAAATGGCGATGAAGGTAGTGTAGTCTCCGCGTATTATATTACTAGAGGTAGCCAGTTTATTTATAGATAAATATGATACTAATAGGTGTAGAGGCAGACGTAGAGATTAAAGAATGACAAAAGTTTAAGTCAATGAGGAGATTAATTTATATTCTCCTGAACTTTTGGTGGAAGGAAGAAAAATATTACAAGCCTGTTGATTTTTATTTTCGCATTTATCTTTATTTTGTATATAGAAAAATGAAATTTCATAGAAACACTGTTTTCTTGAATATTTAATGATAAATGAAATGTATAATTGTATATATGTGTGTGTGTGTGTAGTGTGAAATGAACATATGCGCCACGCGAGAAGTTCAATTATAAATTACTGCCCAGCTAACCATCATTTGTCTTTTATCGGTGCCGAGTCTGATCTGGCATTATTTGTATGATACTCTTTTAACTATTTAACAAGTCTTTGTTCACATTGCATTATAATGGCCGAGCCTGAATTTTACGTTTTTTATTTGATTTTTTTTAGAATTTAATTCATATCAAATCCTGATCCATTTAATATGGTTTATTGACTAAGAATTGAAAGAAATATATGATTTTATGAAATTGTATAGAATCGCTACCCGATCTTAGTCGAGAAAGATTGCAAGATAGGACGAATGGATTAATTGGTCTTAACTTAGCATAGGTCTACGATATAAATCAATTTCAAAATTTTACTAGAAATTATAGATTCAGGGCGCTAATCTATTAAATTCATATGATTACCACTTGAAATTCTTAAGTTAAATTTTATTCTTTTAACACTCAAAATTCATCATGTTATGAAAGTATAATATTTACATTTTATTTACAAGCAAATGACAAATTATTTAACATTTATAAGAAATAACAAATCAGTTTAGTATTTACAAAAGAATATAATAGAACATACACTTTTTCAGATTTTACGTCATCTAGTGTCAACGTACCCACTAATCAAAATTAGACAAAACATAGTTCCTTTTGGAAAAATTTAGTTATTTGGTTGCTTTTAGGCATGTCTTTGAGCCTATGTTTGAAACTCTTGTATTTGTATATATATATATATATGTATTTTATTATGAGCTTATATGTTTTTTGAGATAGGCTTGATCCCAAAGCCTATGTTTTGTAATTTTAATTATATATATGTATTAAAGCCCTTTGTAAAAGACAAGGAGATTTTGTAATATTATTTATTATGTTTCTCTTAGTGAAGTGAATTTGGAATGGTTTACATTACAGGTTTGAATAAACAATTGATACAAACTCTTTCTTTATAGACAGCCTTATATATAATCTTAAGGTTACATGTAGTTGGGGATTGGATTTGCATGTTTTAATTAAGTAGCGAATCCAGGTCGTTACAGTTATTTTAAAACTTAAACGATTATAGGTTTTAGAAATCTTGAATCATATGGATAAAAAATTCATTGAAAAATATTTAATTTGGATTTTTCAATTTTTTAAAGTTTGTCTTTTTTTTGAAAAAGACATTTACATATTTATAAAAATGTTTTTTTTTTTTAAAAAAGATCCTAAGAGTTTTGTATTGTAATGACTACCCGTTGGGTGCCTACATATCTGCTAGCTGGAATTAGATCATCATAGTTCGTTTTGATTTTATTTGTGAAAAGACGCCAAGTATAAATGATTTTCCACTATGGTTTTGTTTTCTTAAAAATTCCTAAAGAGACCTATTTATTATATCATGTTGTTTGAAAAAAGTCAAGAAACTTTCTAAGTTTAGGGGAAAAAAACCCATTTATTGATTTTGGTAACTTAGAAAAATAGCTATGTGATATTTATTTATAAAATAATGAAAAGATTACATTTACTAATGTGCTCTATTTATAGGATAACATAGAAAGTAAAGATGTTTTCTATTTTTTTAGTTTTTTGATGAGATGATACAATATGTATAAAGACCTAATTTAAATAGCAAAAGCAAATAATATATATAAGGGAGATATCAATTTTTCTAAATTCATAACTCTTGAATCATGCACAAATCTATATTAATTTATATCTCTATGCACAAAAGCTTATTAAAAGTGGACGTTTGAGTTTTTTTTTTTTTTTTTTTTTAAATTATGTGAATGTAGTTCACTACGGAAGATGGTAATGTGAAGAAGTTGTTGCCTTAGGCTTAGGTTAGTTTAAAAGAAAGGATAAGATGATCAAGAAACTTTTTTATTTTGGAAATAATGTTCAAAGTCGAATACTAGGTGAATTGACTAGGGTTACAAATGAGTTAAGCTACTCGTGCTCAGCTTGCTTTAAGCTCAGCTTAGCTCGGCTCGGCTCATTCAAACTTGATTAGTAAATGAGCCAAGCCGAGCCTAAAATAAAGCTTGTGACTAGGTTTATTAATAGACTCATTAACAGATTCGTGAATTTTTCTATGCATGATATATTATTTATAACTATATAATAAAAACAATAAAAAACTTGTAATACCTACATACATCATATGATATTAACATATATATCTATACTACTTGTATCTATACTATTTTTTCACTATTTTTGTTTTTAGTCACATGTACATGGGATAATACAAAAAGAATAAATAAATAAATCAATCAATAAATAAGCGAACTAAATAATGTGTAGTCGGCTTTTACATTTAATGTTTTGTGTAAAAATTATTTTAATCTGATTCTTAAAGTTATAAAATTCCTAGAATCAAATTTTATTGAATTTCTTTGGTTCGCCTTTGAGTAAAAAAGGAGAAAGGGGAGTTTTATTATTATTATTATTATTATTATTATTATTTTATCAACAATGGCGGACTGCTTCAGGAAGGAAGATGAAGCGCGTGGGGCGCCACGCGCGTATCCCTGTGTAGCACGTACTATCTACGCGCCAAAGGGAAAAAAAAAAAAAAAACTCCCACGTTTTTTAGTTTGGCATAATATGCCCTGAACAAACTGAACTAAGCCTTAATGCTTATTAGTTTTTATTAGGAAGTTCGTAAAAATTAGCATAGTATCAAGTTAAGATTTTTATGTTATTATATGTTTGAAAGAAAAGTATTTTAGACTTTTGAAGAAATTTTCTTTATCAATATTTTGAAATTTCATGATGAGCTTATATAAATTTTTGAAAAAAATTTGTTAAAAACAATCTTCTAGTCTTGGTAAAAAAGAAAATATTTGTTTAAGCGACAAAATTTTTTAACAAGAGTTTAGCCTTATTTAAAGAAAGAATCTCTTTTTATTTTTATTTGAATAACAACAAATTAGCCATTCATGAATATGATTATGTAGTTATAAAAATATAAGAATATCACAAGATAAGATAATAAAGAATATAAGAAGCAAATGAGCATAATAATAATGTCAAGCATTGGGAGCCTTAACTTCATCAAGGGTTCCAGGTCAAGTATTGGGAGCCTTAGCTTTATCAAGGCTTCTCAGGACTAAGAATAGACTAGTTCTAAAAGAAAAGAAAAAGAAAAAGAAAGAAAGGAAAAATTACAATAATAAGAGCAATAACAATAATATAAGCATAATCGTAAAAGCATAATAATAAAATATAATGTATGAACAGTGAACATAATGTTGCTTTCTTAACCTTCATGGGTTTTTAGAAAACATAAGCTATGTTCATACTAATTTACATGAACATAAGAATTAATCTACTAGCAATATCATATCATAGAATTTAGGTATGAATAAAAACAAAATATGAACATATTGTTGCTTTTCTAACCTTCATGGGTTTAGAAAACACACATTATGTTCATACTAAGCTAATAAATATAAAGAAAGCTTAGAAGATAATTAATTATAGAAAAGAAAATAGAGAGAACTTTTGAAGAGAATTTGAGATAGTTTTGGTAGTGTAAGAAAGGTGTGAAAGATATGGAAGGAAAGGCGTATGTATAGGAAAAAGTTGAGGATAATTTGTGTTCATTAATTAAGTAAAATTAAAATAATTGGAGAGTGGAAGAGGAGGGGCCTGCACCAATACTAGAGAGAGAGGGGGGGGGGGGGGGGGGGGGGGGGGGGGGGGGGGGGGGGGGGGGGGGGGGGGGGGGGGGGGGAGGGGAGAGAGATTTTTATTTGTATTTTTGTTAATGAAAAGTAAATTGTAGAGATGTGAAATTGTATTGGAAATGAAAATTTTAAGAAAATAGTATATAGATTGTAAGAATAGTTATGAGGAAAAGTAGAGATAGATGAATAGTAATGAATAGTAATAAATTGTAAACAAGACAATTAAAGTACTGGTAGTAATAAAAATATGCGTAAAAAGGCTATATCTGATATTTTTAGTTATCGAAAAAATTCTAAACTTGTTATATTATGAATCCTCATATATTACGAGTCTAATGGTGTTATCACAATAATTTTACCATTCCGTGTGTCCAAAATCTAATTTGAAAACTAATACCGTCCGGTACGAAACGAACTTAATTTTGGTGAATTTGATCTTTTTATGTTTCTCTATGTTATTACGGACCATAATCTATGATTATTTTGATTTTATTATTCTAAGCTTAAGGAAGGGGGATTGCCAGATTTAAACACATTGTTTTGACTGGGATAGATTATTTGGATTTCTATTTTATTTCCGACCGCTAAAGATTAATAAAACTATCGAAAAATCTAAGGGTTTACATTTCCTCTACTTACCTACCTTGTTATCTCATAAAATATAGAGTGAATTCATGAAATTCTCACCATGACTTATCTATCGCGCTCACTAATATTTAAGCATATTTACTAATGCTACTATATCACCTAGTCTTCTAATAGTATATGATCAATCTGTATGATGTATACCAGCTATGATTTCATGATATGATTCTTAATTTCAAAAACTAAATAGATAATCACAATTACAATCATAATTACATCAACTATATGGGAAAAAACTACAACACCCAAAAAAAGGGAAAAAAAGGGAAAAAATGCAAACAAAAACAATTACTTTGGTCGGAAAGGAATGGAAAAAACAAAAAAAAAAAAACATCATGCCAAGCTCATTTCTCAAACTCATACAACAATGCAACAATAGTAACAGCAAATGTAGGATTTCAATATCCAATGCAACAACAAAAAAGCGAAAATTCATGCGAAAATTCAAAGGTAATTACCTATCGATTCCAACACGATTTTGAAGAATTTCCGCATAAATTTCTTTACTTCTTCACGATCTGGTCACTTTCCCAACACCTGGTAATTGATCCAACTCCTAATGATGCCCCATTTTTGCCTAAATCACACTAGAAAAAATGGAAGCTATGGTTAGGTTTCACAATTAGGGATTTTTTGGAGAAAATCTGCCACACCAAATGAGGAAGAGAAGCTAGTGTTGTGTTATAATTCTCGACAATCTTGTCTCTTCAAGAGACAAGATTACAGATTGTCCACTAAGGACCTTGTCTCTCAACAGACGAGGTTCATACTAAAAGACCCATCTCTTCAACAGAGGAGGTCATTAGTAAAAATGCACCTCGTCTCGCCAAGAGACGAGATCATTAGTAAAAATGAATCTCGTCTCTCCAAGAGAGTAGGTCAGGCATTAGTAAAAATGAATCTCGTCTCTCCAAAAGAGGAGGTCAGGCATTGACGACCTCGTCTCTTCAAAAGATGAGATCAACTTGCCTAAAACTGAGAATATTTTCTTTCTTGCGGTATTTTCATAATTTTTTTTAAATAATAATTTTTCCCTGAAAATCCATTGAACAATAATCTCCAGTTCATTTTTTTTTTTCATTTTTTAATCAGTAAATTAAATATAAAAAAGAAAGAATTATTAATTATAAATTATGGTCTTTTAATTTTATATCAAAATTCTAAAAGTATATGGTAACATCAAAATTACAACATCCAATATCTATATTGCAGCATCAATAAAGCATGCAACATACATCAAAATCGCGTTACCACTTCACAATACTACTCATATGAAAAATAACATATAATGTTGTTTCAACATTTTAAAAAAAAAAAAAAAAATCCAACAACGTACATAACACCAAAAATCCTATATTACAACATCAATAATCATGAAAAAATGGATGGACAAGATTAAGCTTCTTACTTGTGAAGTTCGACGCATCCTCAACGATTGAAGCGTAAAGCGTTTGAATTTTGCACAAATTGATGCTTGGTGATCAAAATTAACTAGGAACTTGAGCCAATTAGATCAAAACCACCGTTGGAACGAAGTAAAACTAGGGATAGGTTTTTCTGCGAATGGGGAATTGGAAATTTTCACAAGTAGAATGGGGGAAGAAGAAGAAGGAAGGGGAAAAAATATGGCCATATGACCCCGTCTCTTCAAAAGAAGAGGTAACTCCATAATTTTAAGACCTTGTCTCTTGAAAGATGAGGTCAATAAGTTACTAACCTCCTCTCTTTAAAAGACTGGTAGCTTGGTAGTTTTAAGACCTCTTCTCTCCAAAACAAACCAATGCTCTTTAGATCCAGTCTTCCATAAGCTAAAACCTAAAAGGCATAGGATTAGTGCTCTTTGGAGTCGAGTCAGCACCATAGACACAATTTCAGGTGAGTTATAGAATGAAATGTGTTCACAATGTGCATAAAGAGAGCACCAGATTATCTCACCCTAACCACAAATCGAATTGTTCACAAACAAGCTCTAATATGTCAAGCCAACCATTCGATGCTTTCAAGACTCCGCTCTTGGAATAGCAAAGAGCTGACTCAGGGTTGTGACCCTCAACATTATCAGAAGACCTAAAATAGAAAGGGAAACATTATCACATGAGCTATAGAAGATTCACCAAAATGAATTTCCTTAATTCGAATGAGGCAAGGATCTGCATAAGTAGATGTACAAATGAATGAGGTGATAAGAATGCTATTCAAGGAAAGCAACATATGAATTTAATACTGATTAGGATCTAGAAGATCTAATTAACATGTAAGAATCAAATTAACATAACGCCAACCTCTGTCAGTACAGTGAAGATCTGCATTTAAGCTTTTTTGACCTCTCAAACAAACAACGATAGTCAAGAATCCAACTCCATTTATATATAAATATATATATTGCTAATATGTTAATTTATGGCAGTTATAAGAGCAGCTCAATGCTATTATAGCTAGTCAGGATGAAAATGGTGATCAAAGAGAAGGCGATTATGTCCATTCAAGTAGCATGTACAATCATGGAGGAAACAAATTTTTGTTGAATTCCAAGTTATTGGCTAGCGGCTTCACTAGGGATAGATAATTGTGTCTTTTCAAATTCTTGTGGAGCTTGGTGAAATATCATAACCTCATACCAAATTAGAAAGAATAGCACACACAAAAATCGAGAATACATAGAGGTTTAATGGTATTTCGAAACTGATCAATTGAGCAGCAACTCATTGACCACCTAAAAGATAATATTTATAATTTGATCTATATCCTGGCATAAGAAGTCTAGTGAAAACAATACTGGAAATGGAAATCCTTAAAAAAAAACACTGATATTAGATAAGCAAAATAGGGTAACAGCTAAAAGGAATTACTAAAATTGTGTTGAAATCACAAAGAGTTTTACTTAGTAATGACGTTTTTCTAAGAATTGGTAGAACAACCAGGTTAAGCAGGACCAATCCAAGACTAGTTTAATTGAACATGGGAGAGCAGAGGGCTTTGAACTAGGAATGGGAGGACTAAATAAGGTTTTTCAAGGTCATTTTGCAGAAAATATCAACAAAAAGGGGAAGAAGGAAAAAACAAGTGTAATCATTTACATAGATGTAAATCAATCACAGCAAACAAGAATGCCAGGTTGGTGAAAAGTCATATATAAATAATAATCACTTCCATCGAGCAACTTGGCTAATAAAGCATAGCTAACATAGTGAAACCATACAAAAAAAAAAAAATGTAAAATCCAAATCCATTGAATTGTACATGGTTATCTATTGATTCAAAAAATGCCTAGATAAATAGGCACCAAAATTTGTAATTTCACTAGCAACACAAAATTTTGGGTAGAATAAAAGAGATACAACACTCAATAATATAACAAATAAAAAAAAGTGAAATTCGCCTTAAGCATATAATTTATATCAAAAACCTAAAATTTTTTAGAAAAGAAAAATATCTAAAAATCTCTTGGACATAAAATAACAAAGACAAGAAAAATGCTACAAATGGTATTAAAAACGGAAACATCTACTAAAAGTTATTACAATTTCAAAACGTTCCAAAAATAAGAAAAGCGTAATTTTGATAACCCAAACGAAAGAATTTCCATTGAACTAGGGTCCGAAGAACATAAATTTCAAAATTGCCAAAATTACAAAATTGTCACTGGTTGATTTCTTTTCCATATTTGCATAAAAATTTTGTCGTCCCTTCCACCGCATCAATATCACAGTTTTATCTCTACGCATTTGCTGGTTGTATAGTTACTGAGAAATATGCAAAGTATAATATAAACATGGGAGAAACTTTAAAGCCTGCTCTTAAAATGGGATCCACACTCTAAAGAATTAGACGAATAAGAAGATTTATTTTTCAATAAATTGCAAGTCTTGACCTAATCAATTTTGCAGGCTAAGCTGATAAATCTAATGCCTGTATAAGCTATTTCTTCTCTAGAAAACAAAAACTAAAGAATTATATTAGCCTTTAAAGAAAAACCATGGAATTTGCTGAGAAGCAAAGGACAGCAAAGAACCAAATGGAACCGAAAGACTGAAACAAAGCATATTCTATGCATTTTTTTTTTTTTAACTTCTGTTGACTCATTAGCCGGCATTTCCAACAACCTTCCCACATCATATCTTTGGTGGTCGCTTTAAATTAATGATTATTTCAAACCCAATGTAATCTTTCTTCCAATAATCAAGTGTTATTTTATCTTTTTGTCCTTTTTTTTCCGGTTTTGTATACTATCAAACCAAATTCAGACCATGCTAGGTATCAAAGTCAACATAACATACGGACGGCGATCAATTAACTCAAGACAATCAAAATGCACTAAGTACAGATGAAATGGAAAAATGTCCAAATTCTTCTGTCACTGTTTTAAAATTTAGATATTCTGGTAAATCGAAACCACAACATAATTTCAATACTTTGTTATCAAATTGTAAATTTTCCGAATTCCAACAATGCAAACTTTATCTCATCATCAATTAAGTGAAATTCAGTGCCTGAAGCAACATCATCTTCTGCTGTAGCTTTTGGGTTTTTGCTTTGTTTATTACGTCAAAGAAACTTAATGTAAATTGCAATTCAAACTTCACTCGCCCTACTGTTTTTCTCTAATGTTCACAAAAAGAGGAGTCGTCATAGGCTGTCTGATTTACGCTATAACGTTCAACTTTCACCATAAGTGCATGTTCATAACCTGTAAGTAACAGAGGTGCTGAACTTTGAGTAATATCGAACTCATCATATTTATGGAACTGTAACCAATATCAACAAATAGAGCTAATTTGCCTGTATAAGCCATTGAATAATATATATGAGAAAAAGACATGGATTAGCTGAGAAGTAATGGATGGCGATCCTAGCATCATGTAAAGAACCAAATGGAGCTGAAAACCAGAACCATGTAAAACAAAGCATATTTAACTGCAGTGGACTCATTAGTGGGCCGGCTATTGATCTTTCTCTAATGTCCTGAAAGCATCGACAAATAGGAGTTGATTTTCAACGGCATTTCGTTGCCGATCATTTATATTTTTTTATTTCAACACCCAATCTTTCTTCAAATCGCATGACCCGGCAGAACTTAGCCTGCATCTAACTAATTCTTATATAATCCACGCTCTAGGCTCGATCCTAACAAAACCAAATTGGAAGTCATGCAGATATCACACCCACACAAAACCTGGAATACATATTTTCTCTTCCTCCTTTTCTGTTTTACACAGAACCTTGTTCCTCTGTATGGTTCCACATCACAGCAAGTCCATGGCCTTGTTAAATGGAAAACCAGTCTTCAAAACCATACTTCCCTGTCTTCATGGGTTTTACCTCACAATGCTACCAGTTTCAACCATTGCACTTGGGAAGGTATCCTATGTGATGATGGAAATCCTAGGACCATAATTGGCATCAATCTGAGTATGTCATATCTGAAAGGAACACTAGATGAGTTCCCATTTTCTTCCCTTCTTAACCTTATTTTCTTAGATATTTCTGTCAATGATCT
Organism: Combretum micranthum; assembly: GCA_024138025.1. Lineage (NCBI taxonomy): Eukaryota > Viridiplantae > Streptophyta > Magnoliopsida > Myrtales > Combretaceae > Combretum > Combretum micranthum. The sequence goes on along the minus strand of JAMXBD010000495.1, from coordinate 832,009 downwards.
CTTTGGTTCTATTCCTACTGAAATCGGAAACCTTACAAAGCTCACTTATCTCAATCTGTCCACCAATGGCTTCTTTCAGAACATGCCATCACAAATTGGCCAACTCACAAACCTTCAATCTCTATGCATTGGTGACAACCAGTTAGATGGTGAAATTCCTTTGGAGGTAGGAAACTTAACCAATCTCAAGCATCTTATCCTTTATATGAATAACTTGACTGGTGCTATTCCCTTGTCATTAAGTAATTTGAAAAAACTTACTCATCTTTATCTATACAAGAACCAACTCAGTGGCCCAATTCCAAAGGAGATTGGAAACCTTAGTTCAATGGTCAATCTTGCACTAACATAATCGCCTCAATGGGGTGATCCCCCCATCATTAGGCAATTTGAGGAACCTTGCTTATCTTCATCTATTTGAAAACAAACTCACAGGCCCAATTCCAGAGGAGTTTGGGAACCTTACTTCATTGGTTGATCTTGAGCTAAGCCATAATAGCCTTAGTGGTGTGATCCCCCCATCAATAAGCAATATGAAGAATCTTGCTACTCTTTATCTTCATTATAATCAACTCTTTGGGTCAATCCCAAATGAACTTGGAAACCTTAGTTTGATGGTCGATCTTGAGATGGGTAATAACCAATCATAGGCTCAATTCCAATGGAGTTTGGGAATCTGATTTCATTGGCCTCCTCATGCTATCGATAATTATCTTAGTGGTGTGATCCCCTCGTCATTAGCCAATTTAAGGTACCTTACAAATCTTTATCTATACGGGAACCAACTCAATGGCTCAATTCCAAGAGCATTTGGAAACCTTAGTTCAATGGTTCAACTTTCACTACAAACTAATAATCTCAGTGGTATAATTCCCCCATCATTAGGCAATTTGAAGAATCTTACTCGTCTTTATCTTTATGAGAATCAACTCACTGGCCCAATTCCAAAAGAGTTTGGAAAACTTAGTTCAATGGTTGATCTTGAGCTATATAACAATATCCTCAGCGGCAAGATCCCTCAATCATTAGGCAAATTGAGGTACCTTGCATATCTCTGTCTCAATAATAACCAGCTCACTGGCTCAATTCCTAGTCTAGTATCTCTTACAGAATTGGAGGTAATGGATCTTTCAATGAATCAACTAAATATGTCAATCCCTTCAAGTATCCAAAAATGTTCAAAATTGCACAAGCTAGATCTAAGCAACAATAAGTTAAGCCAAGCGATTCCGGTACAAATCTCTAGGTTAACTTATTTAACTGAGTTATACTTACAAAATAACTCTATTAGTGGTAACCTTCCATCTGAATTCGATAGCTTGTTGAGCTTAGTGAATCTCAATCTCTCACACAATCATCTCTCTGGTTCCATTGACAAAATTTTCGAGAAACTTGTGGGTCTAAAGAAAGTTGACATATCATTTAATAAATTTTCGGGTCCTATTCCCAACACTACTGCATTTTTAAATGCTCCACTTGATGCATTACAAGGAAATGATGGATTATGTGGTAGTACCAAAGGATTTCGACCTTGCCTACCATCTTCATCTATAAAACCAAAGAGATCCTCCAAAGATGAGCACAAAGTGTTTCTCATTATTTTTCCGATGCTAGGGTTGGTCTTCGTCAAAGTATGTTTCATTGGAATATTATTCATTTTGAAGAAAGAGAAGGCAATCCACAAGTTGAGCAAGCAGAAGCACCTCATCAACCACGTCAACCGTTGTCCATATTGACTTGGGATGGAAAGGCACTATATGGAGAAATCGTGAGAGCTACAGAGGACTTCAACGAATCTTATTGCATTGGTAAAGGTGGATATGGAAGTGTTTTTAAAGCACAACTAACCTCAGGTGTTTTTGTAGCAGTAAAGAAGCTCTACCCTATGCCAGACCCTACATCAAATAACTCACCAACATATCCAAAGAATTTCTTAATGAGATCAGGACACTGACTGAAATTCGACATCGAAACATTGTTAAACTTTATGGCTTTTGTTCTCACACACTTTTTTTGATAGTGTATGAGTATATAGAAAAGGGAAGCCTATCCAAAATTCTAAAAGACGATGAGGAAGCTAAGATTTTGGACTGGGATAAGAGAGTAAACATCATCAAAGTTGTTTCTCATGCCCTTGCTTACATGCATCATGATTGTATTCCCGCAATAATCCATCGTGACATATCAAGTAACAACATTTTGTTGGATTTGAGTATGAGGCTCATGTATCAGACTTTGGCACAGCTAGGCTCTTAAAGAAAGACACGTCAAATTGGACAACTGTAGTAGGCACATATGGATACATTGCGCCAGGTTAGTATTACTTTTTGGAGCAATGTGTTTTATATTCTAATTATGAAATTGTTATCTTAAATTCAATTTTGCATTTGCCAGAGCTTGCTTACACAATGAAGGCAACTGAACAATGTGATGTGTATAGTTTTGGGTGCTAGCTTTAGAAGTGATCAAAGGACATCACCCTGGTGATATCATTTCAGTTATATGTTCTTCTTTGGTTGGCAACTCCTTGAGCTTGAAAGATTTATTGGATCAACGCCTTCCACCTCCTATATCTAGAATTGAGAACAAACTTGATGCCATTATTAAGCTTGTGGTGCCATGCTTACATAACAATCCTCAAATGAGACCATCAATGAAGTTCCTCTCGCAAATGTTATCTACATATTCTTCAAGAGCTTCTTAGATTTGTTTAATGTCGATCAAGTCCATCATAACCAATTGAGAGTAGTATCAATTAAAGCATTCATTCTACTCAACCGATTTTAAGCCATGATAATTCACTGTATGCTTGATGCATGTTTATTTGAATGTTAAGTTCTTATATTACCACTACCAAATTTCGAGTCAACTTTATATAATGTATTTATTTTTAATATATTATATATTGCATTGACATATAGATACAAGCTATAATTTTCAAATCTAAGTAAATACCATTCACTTCAAAAGAGTAATCACAATAAGTAACATAGAAAGATTCAAATTTATGGCCTACTAATTTAAGAATAACTTTTAAATGTCTTAAAAACTATGGGTGCTTTTAAACTAGAATTAACACTTGAAACTTCTTGACAAAAATTAATACCATAAACTAAGTGCAGAAAGTTAGATTGGTATGTTAATTTGGGTATCCTACGGTGAGTAATTAAGCCTAATAGAGTGTAATCTCATAAACTTGCTTTTTTAAAAGAAACTAATTTTGAGCTATGTTTCTGTAAATTTAAGTTTATAGGAAACTATATGTTATTTATTGGAATATTAAAATTTGAGTTTTGAGATGTACGTTAATGCTATAAATATAATAATAATAATAATATTTAGTCTTTTTTTTTTCAGTTATAAAAATATTTAATCTTTTGCTCTGCTTCTTCTTCTTTTCTTTTTTTTTTTTTTAACAAAAATCTTTGCTCTTTTTCACACTCTTCTTTCATCTTCAATATGTTCAAAAATTAGTATTTTGCTTTTAAGAAAGAGTGAGACGGAAAGAAGAGATAAAGCTACCCTCGCACGGCCCCCCCGCCCCCCCCCCCCCCCCCCCCCCCCCCCCCCAAATGAGGTAAAACTTTGAACCTTAACCTACTTTTAAGTGGGTCAATTAAACATGTCACCCATCAAGTCCTACCCTATGATCTCATGAAAAAGCAATCACATTACTAATAAAGTTTAATCTCTTTAAGGAAAATAGTTATGCAACAACACTAAGATAAGGACTTGAAATACCAGAGTATATAATCTAACCTTGAGTAAGAATACATGACAAGTTGTGATACCCTTTGGGATTGGTGCATGACAATTTGCTTTTGTAGGGCCTAAATTTTTTGCTTCTATAACAATAGAAAGCCAAGTTATTTTATTGAGGTAAATTTTATTAAATCTTCTCCATGCAATAGTCATCAAAGTTGATGGGATACAAGCGTGAGGTTTGATAAGTCCTACATTAGAAATATGGATTTTATGAATGATTTAGAAGAGGGATGACCTATAAGGTTTTAGGTTTGATATGGTGTCAAACCCATAAGTACATTTTTTCATAAGGACCATCTATGAAATTTCTCCTTATTGAGGCTACTCCTCTCCTTGAAAAATTTTTAAGCCAACAAGTACATCCATTCACTATGCCCATTTGCAGAGTTTCGCTTCCTTGTTGAAGGCTTCACACACACGAGTGAAGGGGAGATTGTTGGGATACTAGTTTGGGTGTGAAAAATTCTACATGGAAAATGTGGATCGTGTGAACATTTAATATAAGAAGGAAGGCCCATTAACCTAAACACTTTATATTCTATGTTGAGTATAATGTTAATTCAACAATGTGTTCTTCATAGGGTCCATTTGTGAATTTATCATTGAATGATGAAGGCTCGTTCAACACAATCAGCTTATTGCAATAGCAAAAATCTATCTTCATGGTATAACAAAACACAAAATGTCAAGATGATGCTAATAGGAGAGCGAATTTCATTATTCATCATGGAAAATTACTATTCTCATATATCCATAATATATAGAAAAAACTACATACTTAATTAAATAAATCCTTACAGATGTCCATTTCGATTTTGATTATGACATCATTGGAATGTGTTGGGAAAATGATTGATATATGATAGAATCTCTCTAAGTATTTAATTGATGTTTTGACTATAATAAAGAACAAAACTTTTTTATAAGTTTATAAATTGGATAAAAAATATATTAAGTACTAATGGTTCATATACATTTGATAAGTTTAATTACTAATCAAGACTAGCTCCTCGAATTCAATATAATAAGGAATTATATTCAATTGTTCCACTATGAGTTGACAAATATCCAATGAGGACTTCAAAATAATTTTTATGAATTTTCTTAAATAAATTTTCCAAAGTTGAAAAAAATAAATAATGGAGTTGGTTAGTGTGATATCGAGTTGCAAAATCACATTAAGGAGGTTAATGTGTGTGTGTATGTGTGTGTGTGTGTGTGTGTGTACAACATACATACTCAAAAAGTTTGAAGCATTATTGAAGATAGACACAAGTGAATCCTATAAGTATGGAAAACACAATATTCACGAATGACATGCTATTTCATATTAATGCTCCTTCTATGTTGTTCATTGTGCCAAGTATCAAGTATGAATCATTTTCATGACCTGGAATATTTCTAGAAGAATTTCCAACAACCTGTTTCACTACATGTGGAAGAATCTCAAGCATGTAGTAGATGAAAAATCACAAAGAAAAGAAGAAGAAGAAGAAGTAGCAACAATCAAATAGCAAAAGCATATTTTTCTACCTAAAATTGCACAAGAAGACCTTTGGAAAAAGTATTATAAATTGAAGCTCAACTCATGGATGATGACAATGAAATATAGTGAAAACAAATTGAAAGTATTCAGTATAAACATTGAAAAACTTTACAATAGATTTGAAAACTCCAACTTCGTTATATAAACTTTTTTTTTTTTTTAATATGAAAAGATTTCCTTTGGAGAATTGAAATTTTGGACTAGAAGAATGGATTTTTGTATGTATGCGTTCTCAGTTAGGAAGGATTAAGATTCCTCGTTTTGATAGTCAAGGTTAATCTTCTTCTTTTTTTTTGATAAGTCAAAGTCAATTTAAATTTAAGCTTAGTCCATGAGACTTTCCAAATTATAATTTATGTAAATCATTAAATAACCTACCAGATCGGTAAAGCAATAAATAAATAAAATCTTAAAATTTGGTTACATTAATGGAAACCTCTATGGTTCCTTATATTACACTTTTAATAACCTACAATTCATCGTTAATTCAATTAAAGATTAATGTAAAAAGAATATTAAGTTTCAGTCATGATTTGAATAAATCAATGATCATTGTCGAGCCTGGATTTTTCCACTATCTGGTTCATTTCTCCTAACCCAATTCACATTAAACCCGAACCATTTAACATGAATCCTCGACTAGGGGTTAAAAGAAATTTTAATTTTTGAAAACTTTTTAGAGTCGCACCCGATATAATCGGGAAAAAAATAAAAGCTAGGATCAAGGGTCGGTTGATCCTAACTTAGCTACTAGTCTACGAAAATTTGATTTAAAAACCAAACTTTTAAAAACAGATATCATGGTTTCGGAGGCTAACCTATTAAACCAAATCGGTTACCACTTTCGGAATTTTAGATTTATAATCTACCCTTTTACATGCTCAAAAACTTAAGTAAAACATTATAGCACAATATTTACAAGTCAAATCATTCATTTTTATTTATTATTTTTTTTTAGAACATGAATATCAACAAAATATCTATATTTACAAAATATTTATTCACAATATTAAAAAAAAAACATTTTTGTTATTTTTTAATGTCGCCCCGCAGGTGCCTACGTACTCGCTAATCGAGATCAGACAAAACGTAGTTCTTTTAAAAAAGACCTTAGTTTGTTGATCGATTTTATATTTTTGAACTATTCTCACTTTAAGTTAATTAAATTTTGAATTTTTATGAAAATCATTTTTGATGATCCTATGATCTAATCAATTGATTTTTTATTTTATGAAAACATATTTTTCCAAAAAAATCATTTTTTTTCTTTTTTTTATTAAAAATTTTGATTTTTTGAAAATCCAATTTTGTCATTTTTATTTATTTTTATTATTTTTTTTTATAATCATCATATAAATTCACAACATATTCAAAATATTTTACAATACATTAAAATTATTTTTATGCATCAAATACGCATTTCTAAAGCAATTTATGTATAAATACATATTAAAATATTCAAAATATCAAAAAAAAATAAATTTATATGAAAAATAATTATTTTGGTTTTTCTGAATTTTTCTGATTTTTTATGAATTTTTCTGAATTTTTTACTATTTTTTGCTATTTTCTGAAATTAAAATAATAATAAATATACGGACTGACCTGGGCGTTGGATGGAGCGGATCAGATCTGGAGCGTCAGTCGCGCTTGCTTGATCTGGACTGTCTGATCTCCTGACTTTCAATCTGGAGCGTTGATTTGCTTGATCAAATCTGGGCCGTCTGATCTGCTTGATTGAATCTGGATCGTTGATTGGATGATTGAATCTGAGCCGCTGATCTACTTGATCAAATCTGGACCGTCTAATCTGGATGATCGAATCTGGGCCGTCTGATCTGCTTGATCAAATCTGGACCGTCTGATCTGAGCTGACCGTTGATCGTTGACCAGGGGGCGGGTTGGACTTCGGATTTTCGGGTCAAATTTCGGGTCAGATCTGACCAGATCGGGCGAAGAAGACGATTACGGTGGTTTCGAACGCTTCCTCTGCCGTTTCTGGTGGTCTTCGAGCCCTGGAAGCTTATCGGCCTGACGCCTGTGGGGGAGCCGCAGCTGGTGGAGTTGGTGGATCGCGCCCAGATCCACCGGAAGCGGTGGTTCGCGGTGGTGGTTGCCGGCGGTGAGATTTTCAAACAAAATAAAAAATTACAAAGATTAATCCAATCAATTCTAGCAAATCTAAGCACACTAAATCATCAAAATCAAGTTTCTAATACTCCTAAAACACTCAATTTGGATCGAATCTGATCCAAGAACTTTTAATTTGAAAATTTCGAATTTTACATCCTTAATTCGAAAATTTCGAATTGAACTTGTTTGTGTGTGTTTCTTGCAATTGAGTTGTGCCTTTTGATCCTAGTACCCTCTATTTATAGATTGCAAGCTCAATTTAACGTTTCGTATTGTTTCAGAAACCAATCGATTTTGCCTCTTCATTTGCACGAATTTAATCCATAATTCGTGTTTTATTCGTTTTAACTGATGATTGATGATTGATCTTCATATTAATCAAATATAATAAAATAGAGTCAATCTCTTTAAAACGTGGCATTAATTGTTTAGTACATTAAAAAATTTTTAATATCAAAATTAGTAAGAGTTGACAAGGAAACAAATATAATTAATGAAGAGGCAATTGAAAAGTAAACACCAACTCACAAGTGAGAAGCAATTCCTTTATACATAATGTTGTTTTTAAAGGAAAATAAGAAATTGGCGGCAGTTGCCCCGAATACCCCCTCAGTAAACCCGTCCCCGCTTCACGCTAGCAAACAAAACCATATAGATGATTGTGTAGAGCCAATTCACTTATTTTTATCAGGGAACCCCATTTCCTTTGTGCCTCATTGCTTCTACAATTTCATGTGAGGACCGCATATTTACTGTAAGTGGTTGTTGTTGTTCCATCATGCGACCAATGTGTTTACTAATTGTACCAGCTGAGTTGTCTCGATCCTAACAGATACTATGTTACCGCCACCATGGTGGAGGATTTTCATGCACATTCTCCTTTTATTTAGTTGTTAATCATGATTTGTTCTTTCTGAGTTATTCTAAAGAAAAAAAAAAAAAAAGCTATAATAGAGAAAAGAATGCTATCAACTCAAATAATGAAACTAAACTGTAATACAAAAAGTTGCATCTATGAAGATTCTAATTTTATAATCATAAATTAAACAAAATTAAAAATCCATTTATAGGAATGATTTTCCACTAAGTAAATTGAGAATTAAAAGACTTTTTCTAAATTCTTCTAAGGAATAAATCAATAAACTAAGAGGCAAGAAGGTTCTATAAGCCATACAATAGGGAAACTCCCATGGTGACCTACTCTAAGGAAAGCGGTTAACCTCCAATACATAGACCAGATTTGCCCATTCAGATTCAACAACCTGATACGATTAGTCAAACAATGTGATAAGATTAGTCAAACAATATAATTAATATAATCAATAATGTAATTAATATAAAGTGAAACAATATAATTAATATAGTGATATGAGAGATATTTAACAGTATATATATATATATATATTTGTACAAACAATATATTAAAAATAAAAAAATCTTTTCCAGAAATTAATTCTTCTCCTATATTTTCTTCATAGTATCAAGCATTAGTTGTGCTTTGCAAAAATTTATGTCATAGGTTCTTAAATCCCTACAAACTTTTTCTTTCCTTCCCAATGGTAAACGAGGACTCTCCCATTATTATTTAAAACACTCAAGAACTTGCAAATCCATTAACTATGATCATAATTCACAACACAATCAAACTACCTCTACAAACTATCTCTCTGGAACCTAAATGGAAGCGAATCTAATCAGCTATGACCTGCAGAAGTTCATTAATGGTCTCATCCTTCTCCTCCAACCACTATACAGTAATAACACAATCCCTCTAATCCAGCATATTAAACATGGCAAGATAAACAACTTCTATTTGGCGCTCCTATAGTACTCTTTCACCAAATATTGTGCCACTTGTCACTCATAAAAATTTCTCACGTGGCAGGACAAACTCTCGCCAACACTTATGCTTGACCCTCTCGAGGACACATCATGCAACTCAAGCATAATCTGAAAAGCATCACTAAAGGCTCTCTTTCCATCACAGATTACATGCAAGCTATCAAAACTCATGTAGATGAGCTTGCTGCCCTTGGTAAAACTCTAGATCAAGAAGATTTGATTGAAAAAGTCTTGGAAGGACTTGATGAAAATTATAAATCTGTAATAGATGCAGTAAATAGCCGTGACACTGTCATTTCCTTTGATGAACTACATGAAAAACTCATCAACAAAGAGTTGGCTCTTTAAGATTTTCCAAGCTCCTCTCTTCTACCAGCATCTGCACATCTCTCAGACATGTGCTCAAATCAGTGGTCTGCTCGCAACTGTCTACTCGCAACTGTCCTTCTCGGTCTGTCAATGGTTTATCTCAACAATTTACCCCTATTGCAACACATTCCACCAGACCTGCTAACACTCGAGTATACTGCTTAGCCCAACCATTTCTTGGTAAATGCTAGTGGTGTTGTCACAAGGACATGTTGTTTCACAATGCCTACTATTTTGCCAATAATATCCTCATGCACAATCACTACCTTGACCTACCGCACCGGCTTAATCTTACGTTACACCTCTTGGCAAGCACAACTCTTATCACTAACTAAACCTCTTCTGGTCATCCATGGTTGCTTGATAGTGGTGCATCATACCATTCACTATTGATCTCGACAATCTTGTTCTTCACAACATTATGAATGCACATAATGAGATTATGATTGATGATGGTTCTGGACTTCTATGACATACTGATTCAACATCTCTCAACACTCCATGTCACTCTTTTACACTTTCTAACGTTCTATGTGTTCCTACTATGAAACCAATCAATCTCCATTTCTCAATTTTGCAGACCAATAATACCTTTATGAATTGTTACCATCTTCTTTCATGTGAAGGACCTATGCACGGGGCAATACTTTTAAAGGTCAAACTAAGGGTGGTATTTATGAAGGCCAACCTTTTCCTTACATTGCTTGCTTTCTCCAATATCAAAACTACTTTGCCTGCATGCATCATAGCTTGGTTACCATCTTGTCCACTTTCAAGCATATTTATCTTCAGCAATTTAGATGTTTCTAGTTCTTTGATCTTGAGTTCTATTGTAATCTTGTTACTGCAATAAAAGTCATAAATTGCCTTTTGCTTCTTCTTCACTTTTTTACCTCTCTACCCCTTGAGGTTGTTTTTACTGATGTTTGGATGTCACCAGTTCAATCCATTGATAATTTTAAATATTACAATATATTTGTTTGTTCACTTTACAAAATATATCTGGTTATATCCTCTTAAGCGAAAGTCTAATGTCCAAGATGTTTTCATTCAATACAAGGCTCTTGTTGAAAAGTTCTTTAATTGTTTAATTAAAACACTATATTCTGACATTGGAGGGGAGTGTCAAGCTTTATCATCCTTCTTAACAGTCAATGGTATTTCTTAGCTTACTTTTCTACCTCATACATCAGAACACAATGGGTACTCAAAATGTCGTCATCGATATATTATTGAAACGGGCCTCTCTCTAATCTCAAGCATCTATGCCTCTCATGTATTGTTTTACTTTCACTACTATAGTTTATCTTAAAATCATCTCCTTACTCCTACCCTTCAAATGTGTGTCCATTTTTCAAACTCTTTGGTACTGTTTCAAACTATGATAAATTTCATAGTTTGTTGTCTTTGTTATCCTTGCTTCGTCCTTACACCACTCACAAACTAATCTTAATTCTTCTTCTATGTTTTTGTTAGTTTACTCCTCCACTCAAGTGCATATCTTTGTCTTCACATCTCTACAAATGATTATATACATCTCGTCATGTCGATTTGTTGAATTTGTTTTCCCCTTGCCACTTCTCAACCCTCTCTACCTCGTGCCTCCTCTTCTACTATGTCCGAATGGTGTTCTATCACTCTTCCCCTTGCTGCCCGTTCTAGCTTACCACATCTACCCTAACCTGCCCCCACAGCTTGCAACCTATACGGCATTATTTTTCCCCTTCGTTGCTATTGTTCCTCCACAAATTTGGCATCAATCCTCATCATCTATTGAACTTAATCCTTCTTCAAACATACACAATTTACCGTTCATCACACCTAGAATTATCATGACTCGATCCAAACACAATATCTAAAAATATTCCCAAAAGCTTAATCTCAATCTAAACTTCATCAAATATACTTGAACCCACTATACCAGTCAAGCCATGAAGTATCCCAAGTGGCACAAAGCAACATCCGAGGAATTTGATGTTCTCATTCGTAATGGCACATGGGAACTTATTGCTCCTCATATTACCCCAAAACCTAGTAGGGTGTAAGTGGATTTTTGCTCTAAATACTTACCTCACAGTTCTGTTGACATGTACAAAGCATGCTTAGTTGCTAAAGGCTTTCATCAACAGCCTGGAGTTGGCTATACTGAAACATTAAGACCTGTAATCTAACCCACCACTGTGTGCCTAATTCTCAGTCTTGGAGGTAGTAATGGCTGGTACCTATGATAACTTGATGTCAATAATGCTTTTCTTCAGGGTACTCTTACAAAAGATATGTTTATGCCTCAACCACTAGGTTTCATTGATCATGATCCTCCTCATCATGTGTATAAACTCCGCAAAGCCATCTATGGTGTCAAACAGGCGCCTCGTGGTTGGTACCATGAACTAGGCCAATTCCTTATCGATTATGGCATCACTAATTCAGTGGCTAACACTTCCTTGTTCATCTTCAACAATCATGGCATTCTCATTTATCACTTGGTCTATGTTGATAGCATCATTATCACTGGGAATAGTAAACAAGTTGTAAACAAGTTTATCTTACAACTTTCTCGTCAGTTCTTTATTAAGGATCTGGGTACGTTGAACTACTTTCTTAGTGTTGAAGTCATTCCTCACACTGATGGTATATTTCTAAGTTAAAGGAAGTACATTGTGAACTTCTTCACAAAACTCATATGACTGGGCTAAACCTGTTCTCAACGCCTCTAGCTATCCATCTACCACTTATCTTAAGTGCTGGTACATCTTAACTGATCTCAAGAGTATCGAACTGGTTGTTGGGAGTCTCCAATATCTCTCTCTCTCATTCATCCAGATATTGCTTACATAATTTATGCATTGCCCAACCACTGATCATTGGAATGCAGTTAAATGGCTTTTTTGGTATCTTTATGGCACCTTGGATCCTGGTATTACACTTCGTTGCATTCTCCCTTAATTTGCATGCCTTCTCTAACGCTGACGAGCTGGTAACAAGGATGATTACACCTCCACCAATGCCTACATCGTTGATCTTGGTCACAATCCTACCCTATTAGGAGCTTAAGAAACAACAAACAGTTGCTCGTTCTCCTCCACTGAAGCTAAGTATCGTTCCATTGTTGCTACGGCTGCCGAACTCCGTGAGGTCTGCTCACCTCCTAACCGACGACTGATGGTTACTCTTCTTCATTAACTAGTGATCTATTGTGATAATGTTGATGACACGAACCTTTGCTCCATCCAGATTCCCTTCCCACTCGCGCATGAAATATGTTACCCTTGACTATCATTTTATACGAGAACAAGTTCAAAACGGCTCACTTCGTGTCTCCCACATCTCGTCCTCAAATCAGCTCACTGATGCACTTACGAAACCTCTTACTAGCTTTCAGTTCACTCACTCAAGACCCGAATAGGACTCACTCCATCGTAGTCTATCTTGCGGGGACATCATAAGATTAGTCAAACAATGTAATTAATATATGTCAAATAATGAATAATAGAGTCAAACAATGTAATTAATATAGTGGTAGGAGAGAGATTCCAACAGTATATATATACATATATATCTCAATGTATGTACAAACAAGATATTGAAAATAAAAAACCTTTTCTAAAAATTGTTCTCTTCTTATATCTTCTTCACAACCTACCTCTTTAACCTTTAAACTCTATTCTTTTTTTATCCAATCTCACTTTTGACTTTATTACTAACTATTGGATTCAAAATTTGTAAAACACCACGATTAAACTTCATACTTTGCAAAATTTCATTCTTAATAACAGTTATTTACAATCCACTCATAACCTTATCATACCAATAATAACAAAAAAATCATTGTACATTTTTGTTTACTTAATTTCTAACTTCCTCACAATGAGCATTGCATGATGCATTTATGAAATTCTATGGCTCTTTTCAAATAACACCAATTTTTACTTTGTAATTTGTACATAGGTTAGGAATTGTACTTACAAAAACTTGCAAAAACCAACATTTGTTCAACCACATCACTTTACTTTAGCCTTGATTTGTTAAATTCTTTTCATTAGAGCAGACATCTCTAGAGACCAAATCCAAACTGGAACCTAGTTGACCCAATACCATTAGCTGGAACCTAGTTGACCCAATACCATTAGATCCATATTCAAGAATTGACCTGAATGATCATTTCATACCTAGATGAGCACCCGTTGAGTCCTAGCTAGGTCACCAGTTGGAACTTGGATCACTATTAGGAAAAAAAAAGAAAATTATAATATAAAAGGATTATAAATAGACATAAAATAAAAACTAATAAAGATGTGTTTTTCCAAAAAAGTAACTAAAATTTATTATAAATACTATTTTCCACGTTAATAATAAATTATAATCTATCCATAGTATAAATAAACGTCTAAAGCTTAGAATCATGACTTGGCAGATTTGGTCCTGTTTTAAATTCGATTATTCAGACTGTAAAGATGTGTAAAGCTTTATTAGAAGAAAACAATATAAAGAAAAAGAGCATCATATTAACTTTCATTTTAACGGGAAATTTAGGACATCACATAAAAAACCGAAAGATATGGCACCTATCGAAGGAAAAGAAAGGGAATATTCTTTAGGCAGCATCGTTCGAAACTGTTTGTTTGGAAATATAAAAGAGCCACTGGTCCATGAAGTTGATTATTTTTTAATCCAATTCTACATCAATTACGAGAATGGACTCCTTGTATTTGAAAAAGATCTGGACTAGTAATTTTACTGAAATTTCCTTCATATTGGTAAGTGTTTTTTGGATGGCAGTTTTTAATTTGTATCTCTTGTGTATATATATTTGAATTTGATCGATATCTTTATCTTATCTATATATGATTTGTTTAATATGTTTATGAATAAAAATATCTATTTTTTTATTTGTATCTATTTTATGACAAACAATCTATTTGAATACGTCTACATTCTGTTTGCATGCCAGCGAAATAAATGGACCCAATTCTTGAGCATTTTACTCCATCTACTAATTTCAAAAAGTTGAATTACTTGGAGATAAGGATAAAAAAGTAAAGGACTAAACACAGGAGCAGGATATTAAAATGTGGATAATTTAAAAAATTAAAAGATAAGGATAAAGAAATCATGGAAAAATTTAGTGGCCAGCTTTGACAAAAAATATAGTACTATACTATAAGCCTCTCAACTAATCCTACTTTGTCTTCTTATACAGGAATACTGATTTAATAATGGCCTAACAGGCCTTACCTGGTCTTGAAAAGCCATTCAATAGATAAATAAAGAAAGAAAGAAGAAAATCTTGAAATGCACTCGATGTAGTGTGTGTATGAACACGTATATACAACTCATTTTTATAAACGAAACAAACAAAATGGGTGCGTACATACGATATTATTTGCACGACCAGGCAGCTGGCGGCAACAGACGCCGCAAGACAACAACGACATGAGTTTTGGCGAATGCATAGTAGGGATAATTAAACTTAGGTGATTAAATTAAACAAATTATTTAAATTGTGGTAACAAAATTTAATAACCTGTCATTATTAGTTAATAAGTGGATTTAATTGAAATGATATATCAATACATCAATTTCCTATTAAAACATTTCAAATACCTCAAATCATTATTACATTCCAAACTAAGCATACCTAAATTAAATTTCTATATCTAATTTCTAGAAATTACAACTTACATCATTCTTATACACCCTCTCTCTTACCCCACCAACATGCATAGTGAATCCATCTGTAAAACAATTCCCAAATTCAAATCCCATACATTCGATTATCAATATTGTACCAAAATTTGTAAGCGTATACCCCCTAAATTCTCTTCAATCTTTTACCTATATCGATACCCTTATTATTATTTTTTTTAATTCCCATTTCAATTAAATTATAAGTAACATTGGCGAGTAGGAATTAAGATCAAGGCCGAAATCAAACGGAAGAAGCTTTCACTAATAATTTTGGTAGTGGTAGCTTGAAATTAGAAGATCTAATTGATGATTTTTTAATCTCTAGTAAGTTAATTTTAAAATTGTAACGAATATATGTATATATATATATATATATATATGTTGATGATTGAATATTTGATGATCACTATCTAATTATTTGGTGATTCTAATATTAGATTTAAATATCAATTAATCACACACATATACGCCATGAATGTTGAACCATGTACAGATATATATATATAGTTGGAGTTTGTGACCCGATTTCTATAACCGACTCCCCTAGTTAAATATCAATGAATGAATATTTGACTATACATTTATTATTCATTCATGTACATTTAACGGTCATAATTTAGGCATTTATTATTCATTCATTATATATTTAAGGGTCATAATTTAGGTCGTTATGTTGGTTTTCTTTATACATATATATATTATATGTGTGTGTGTGTGTGTGTGTGTGTGTGTGTGTGTTTTGTTTGGGTTTTTATAACACATCAGACACACGAAATTCCTTTGAGTGTTTTTTGAAAGTCTTGAGCTGTATTCTCTCAATCTTGTACTCCAACTTTAATCATAGTAGATTTCTCTTTCCTTTGCCCATGGTTTTTCCCGATTTGGGTTTTCCATGTAAATCTTGTGTGTATGCTTTATCATTTTTTATTTTTGCCATTGTTTGTCTTCTAACATGTGGTATCAGAACCAAGTTTTGAATTTTTTTTTTTTTTTTGTTTTCTCTACACTGGCAACCGTCAAGTGTGATATTTCTTATTGGATCGGAGCACAAGATTTTCATTGTGGCAAGTTAAGATGCGAGCGGTTCTCGCACAAATGGATCTAGATGATGCCTTGCTAGGATATGATAAAATGCCTGCGTCTTGGTCATCAAAAGCAAAACAACGCAAGGATCGTAAAGCCCTTTCACAAATTCATTTGCATCTGTCCAATAAGATTTTACAGGATATGTTGAAGGAGAAAATTGCTATAGGATTGTGGTTGAAATTGAAGTAGTTGTGTATGACGAAAAGTCTAATCAGTAAATTGCATCTAAAGCAGCGCTATACTCACACCGTTTGACGGAAGGTGGGTCATTAGAGGATCATTTGATCACGTTTAAGGAGATTGTCTAAGATCTAGAATCTATGAAGGTAAAGTATGATGAGGAAGATTTGGTTTTAATTTTGTTGTGTTCATTACCTCTATCATATTCAAATCTTAGGGATACAATCTTGTATAGCCACGATACTCTTACAATAGAGGAGGTTTATGATGCATTGACATCTTTCAAGAAAATGAAACATCTAATTATAGCATACGAGCCAAAGCTGAGGGTTTAGTTACTCGTGATAGGAGTCAGGATCACAATTCTTATGGAAATTCTAGAGGCACTACAACAAAATGAGCCTTGGCTACGTCTAATAAACGTGGCTAAACATTAAAAAAACGTGACAAAAATTTTTGGTCACGTTTTTTTACACGTGGCCTATAGACGTCGCAAAAGGTCAGTCGCAGATTTGATAAGTAACGTTAAAAATGAAACGTCGCCAATGTTAGTTTGACAGCCAAATACACTTTGTTAGGCCACGTTTAAACATGGCCTATTATCATGTTTTGGTCACACTTATGTGTGCTAAATATGACTAATATCCATCCCACCAAATATAAAAGGAGGGAAACTTGTGATCGCGACGTTTAAACGTGGGTAAACATTTTTATTAGTAACGTGTAAACGTAACTAAATTACATAATTGGCGATGTTTAACCATGGCCATACACAGGTTGAATAAGCTTCATATATGTTTGTTGGACCACAATGTGATTTATTTAGCGACGTTTACACGTGGCTATTCTAATGCATTGGCGACGTCTACATGTGTGGTTGTTGTTTTATTTAGCGACGTTTACACATGGCTATTCTAATGGTTGTTATTTTTATTTAGCGACGTTTACACGTGGCTATTCTAATGCATTGGCGACGTCTACATGTGTGGTTGTTGTTTTATTTAGCGACGTTTAAACATGGCTATTCTTGTTAAGAAGATGTTAATGCTCAAATTGTTTTATTTGGCATATATATTTGTTTAGTGCAACATATGCACAATTAGCAATATAAACCTGTTTGCTCACAATATAATTGATACCTGCTATTACTTCAGCACATGAAATTTATATATGAAAAAATGTCACTAATACATTTTGGAGCATACAATGCGCTCGATATGTAATAAAAACTAACATAAAAATTACTTAAAGATCACCATGACCATCGTTGCATTAAAGGGAAAAAAAACCAAAAACAATATGGTTTAGTGTCCTTACAAGAAACGTTAGCGTAAACTCCAAATTACATCAAAATGGGCATATGTACACACTTTAT
This sequence comes from Combretum micranthum, assembly GCA_024138025.1. Lineage (NCBI taxonomy): Eukaryota > Viridiplantae > Streptophyta > Magnoliopsida > Myrtales > Combretaceae > Combretum > Combretum micranthum. The sequence continues at coordinate 814,025 of JAMXBD010000495.1, read as the reverse complement.
CACATTGATTTGACCCCATTCATGTCAGTGTGATAAAGCCAAAAAACAAAAAAACTGAGTACTTAATTTTCTTCCTCACTATTGACATCATCATCTCCAAGCGATGGATTTGATGAAGTATGTCGTGCACTTGCAGAAGTATTTCCATTTGGATTTGCTGTCACACAATATACAAATTAAATATAATTATTAAATTGTTAAAAGAAACACGAATGAGATAATGAAAAATGACTCATGATAACTAACCTGAACTACTGGGAAAACTTGATATAAGTTGTTCTACAAGTCGAGTTAGCTTATCAAGCTGTAAATACCATTAAGTAGCAAATTCAATTCAAGAAAATTGGAAAAAATCTAGTTGAGCTATTTAAGTAGTCTATCAAATCAAATTTAAACTTTCTAATATTCAATTTGACTATAAATATTAATTAAGTTCAACTTAAGTTTCATGTTAATATTATACTAATCAGAATTTAAAACATTTTTTTCCTTCACAAATTAAGTGTAAATGGATTCAAGCTTTAAAATTTTAACTTTGGTTTGAAATTTTGAATCAAGTTTGAGATTACACTCAACACTATCTCGATTCAACTTGTTTATAGATCCAAATGCATGGACGAAAAGAAGATGTGAAAGTGTAGTCTTATTAACATAAATAGCAAAAGTTATGACTTATGTATAAAACGTTAACCACAACACACCAAGTATTCTCTGATGGCCTAGTGATAAACCTGAAAATTAGATTATAGGAACATCCACAAGGTAACATAGACACGCAAATACAGAACAAAGTAAAAAACTAAACCAAAATAGGACATAAAGTCATGGACACACGCCTAATATCTCGACTGTATATATTGCAGACATCGTGATCGCTTCAATTGTTATGTCACATTTGCATATATTTAAACACATGTAATGCCTAACAGAAAAGGTAGGGTTCTGCCACATCCTAGAGGACTCATTTCCCATAATTCCTTAACCTACACATTGTATGTCCAAGAGAAAATCCAAGGACCTTTAGGTTCTGCCACAATCACCCTTAGAAGCCATATTAAAGTTTATTTACCTGTTGAGTTTGTTGCTGGCGTAATGTTTTTTCCTCTTGCAATTCAGCTCTTAACTCCTCCATCTCATTCTGTCTTCGTGTTGATTTCCCAATAGATGGTGGTCCATATCCTCTTCCAGGATGGTAGTCAGATCTGTTACTTGCATTCATAAATATGTCAACAATCTCTTGTGGTGTCTTTGGGTTGTCAGAAGATTGTGAATCCTCATACATTTTCACCATCTTCTCCTACATTATGAAAACTAAAACATAACATCCGCAACATATTGCTTATTTAATAACATATTCAAAATAAAACTTAACCCATAGACTTACATAATCTTCAGAAGCTTGTTGTGAAACCCAACCACCAGTACTGTTAGGCCTTGGTTCACGATATCGAGTTTGCTTAAAGAACTCGATAGCATTGGGCAGTTGATGATTTTGATTGATCTACATACACACACACATATATATATATATATATATTACAAAAATGTTAAACACTTGAGTAAGCTTACTACTACATGTTAGAAATTATATGAGTTGCTACTTACGTGCTCATTCCTTCTGCTCTCAAATGATCGAGAGCCAGACCTATGCAAGTATTTGACACAACTACGTGCTTCTTTCCCGATCATTGGTTTGGTCCTCTATTAATTAAAAACAGTGACATATTTATGTAGTTATTACTTGAAATCCGAAGAAAAATGGGTATGTAGAGTTTACCTTCTTGGATGGGTCATTAGATTGTAAAATTGCCTTCTCTTCTGCAATCTCTTTAGTCCATTGTTCCGTCATCTTCTTCCAATCATCTTCATTCGATCCTTTAGGTCTTGCTACATCACCAATCTCCATCCATCTCCTCTTAGTTTTACTTCGATGATTTCTAAGCAACTCCCCATCCATTTATCAGCAGCAGCAAATTTGTTGCCATTTTTTACTACATCATCAATATTCAATCGATTCTACATCAACCATGTCAGTTAAGACAAAAGAATGATTAGTAACATCACATAATAAGTAAGTAATATGAAAGGAAAGTTTAGTCTACATTTTACCTTGACCCTCTCCCAAGCTCGTTGTTTCTCCATCTTATCTAATTTTCTCCAATCTTCACCATAAAGAGGCAACAAGTCCCTACATGCTTTCCCTATCTCAGATGCCAATTTTGAGGATTGATCTGCCGAAACAGGACGTCCTCCGGATGTAGTAAACTCAACTAGCATTTTTCCCTTTCGCTTCATATTCTCCCGCTCAAGTGCTTCACCACGATATGCGCTTCTCTTACCAACAGATCGTGTTGAGCTCTCAGTTGCTACAATTATAAGAGAATGGTTTTTAGCTTGCACACTTTCAATAATTTATTGCATACATTTATAAAGCTTACCAAGAGATTCAGTATTATTAGACGTGTGGCTGTGCTCTTGGGGCCTATCCACTTGATCATTGTTCATTTCCCGTATATCTGGAGCTTCATTCTCTACATTTAATAGGAAAACAAAAAATCACATTACATATGCTAATATTCAAAGCTAAATACACAACAAGTATAGTGGGAATTGAATTAGAAATATAAGTATAGAGAGCACTTATATTTGACCATATGAAAATAGGAAAAAATTAGAGACATGCATAACTACACGTACCTAAGCAAAATCGAAATTATGTAAGACATTACAAACCAAAGCTAAGTCCATCCAGTGGACTACTCTTGAATACTGCAATGAAAATAATGTAGTCCAAAAAGTTGTTGCAACTTCAGGTAAATATCATGTATGGTTCAAGCTTTTAGGACTTCTCTTAACTTCTATGGGTAACCTGGTTGGTTGAACATATATACATGTTTATGTGCGTGCGTTTATCATGTCCTATTTATGATGATGTTCTGGAAGAAGATCTTACTAGTATAATTTAAGCAAATTCTAGGAGGGATCTGTTGTTAAAGTTGATTTTACTAGTTCTATGGACAAGTGCTTGAAGCATTTCTTTTTCATGTAAGCTATACAACTTTCTAACACATATTGATAATACAAAAGAAACACTGATATGAACCTTAAAAGAACTAATATATTGTTTTGAGTAGAAAGAAAATAGAGACACCTTCCAATATTACTTCCATAGATTATAAGGATATTGTCAAATACCTAATGCTAAAAAACTGAGTAAACGCAAAATACAGCCACTTTTATATCTTTTATAGTCCATATAATAAAGAGTTCTCAAAAACAGGTAATTGATTTTCCAAACCCATCTTCTACATTTATATGCCAATTTCACCACTTACCTGGCGTGTGGTTTTGATCAGCTGAATTGCTGCCCTGTAAGGATGCATTTGCTGGACTTATGTTGAACCTTGACCATGTGGAGTGTCATTTCCTGTAGTAGAACACAAAATCAATTTGAATTACCAGTTTATACTAACTTATTCTACTTTAATGATATGTCCAAATGGAATACCTAAGGCTTCAAGAGGATTAGGTGGCTGGTTGTGTTGTTGTGATTCGTGCATATCATCCCCAGAATGGTGAGAATCCGACTCATCACGAATAGGTAGTCGAGTATCTCGTTTAGTCCTCCCTCCCCTCCTGTGAACATTCCTTCGACCACCAGCCATTACAAACCTAAAAATGAATAAAGGAGGCGTAAGTTAGTCATTAGAAAATAAACAACATAATAGCTTGGCAACACATCATTCAATATACAAAAGCTTATGCTAATATCATCGCCTCAAAAAAAAGGAAAAAATTGATCTTGCAAGCGTAACTAAGGAGATAAATTTTTAAAAAAGAACAAAAAAACATAACCATTCAATTTGCATCGCTACTGTCATAATCCACCAGCGTCTCATCCATCTCCTCATTCTCATCCTCATCTTCACTGGATTCAATACCGGCATCATGCTCTATATGTGTAGATGCTTGCACTGTTCTTCTAATAACATCCCTATCAACAGTCTCATGACCTACATCAGTTCTCAATAGCACATCAACATCGCAATCGATTACTGGATGCAGCTCATTTCCTCCATCACCATCATCTATGAAATGTTCATCTAAGATCTCATCTGCTAATCGAGCCTCCACATCAGTTAACAAATTTGGACCACCTTCAAGCGAGTCCATATTATAGATGTGGCGATGCTCAAACTGTTGCACTACACGCCATTCAGCCCTAGTTTCATGTCCTCTACATAAAATATTTGCTTAGCTTGTGATGCTAGCACGTACGGATCATTTTCATACCACGTACGAGTAATCTTAATGCTTTTAAAGCCATCATCAACTCGAACATGCCGCATGTTAGTGTCCCACCACTTGCACTTAAACAAGATCACGCTTTTGTTTCTAACATAAGTAAACTCATATATATCTGTCAAAACCCCATAAAATTCAATCTTCGTGTCTCCTTCATTTCCCTCTACAAGCACTCCACTATTCTGAGTCTTCTTCCTATCATCAAATTCTGTTGTATGAAATCGCACACCATTGTATATCAATTTGTTGTATCTCTTGAAACATGAATCGGGTCCTAATGATAATGCATATAACGCACTGATGACCGGGTCACCACTTTCATACAACGCACTCATCTGCAATAATGACAAGCAAAATAGACAATCAGTCCTACTTTGTTAAACTTCCTTTACCTATAGCCTAAGTATATGTGGGCATTGTTAATTATATTTACCTTATTCATAAACCATTGACTAAATTCACTCTTATGACGCTCATCTATGTCATCAGCATTTTGTGAGCTTAAAATGTCGATATGTTCACTGCAACATAAAATTCACTATGGTTAAGTAATACACACAAATTTTAATAGTTCACTAACATAGTAAAAATGATCTAATGACAGCCACTTACGCTAAATATGGTTGCATCTCCTGACAATTATTGATAATGTACCATTTCGCGATTTCAACCTCCTCATCTGATAATACCACATATGTGGGTGGAGAAATAAAACCAACCCTATTTGTAAAGATGTCCAGCCCACCATCTTCCAAAGAATCAAAGTTCCTATCTGGTCGGTTAAATATTGTCTCCAAGTCTTCCAAGTGAAGGGAGCACCAAGTCAAGCACTCATGAACAACATAGGCTTCAGCAATTGAACCTTCCGGATAAGCTCTATTTCGAACAAATTGCTTTAAAGAGCCTAAGTATCTACATAGTAAAATTTAAATTAGGGGAGAAAAAAATGCAAACATTAAAAAAAACATTAAAATAAAGATGTTATGTGTTGTATTCACATTGTACCTTTCAATAGGATACATCCAGCGATAAGCAACAGGTCCAGCCATTAGGGCCTCTTGAGGTAAGTGGATAGCTAGATGCACCATTACATCAAAAAAGGCAGGTGGAAAGATTAGCTCTAACTTGCACAATATTGTAACAATATCGCTCTGCATCTTTTGTAGCTCCTCAACATTCAACATACGTCGGCACAACCTCTCAAAGAATGTCCCGAGCTCAGATATGGTGGCGGTGACATCTCTAGGCAATAAGCCACGAATACCCACAGGCAATAGCCTTTGAAGCAACACATGGCAATCATGACTCTTCATACCAGAAAGTTTTGAGCATGAGTTGTCTACACACCTCCCTATATGTGATGCATAACCATCGGGTAATCTAATATTCCTTAGAAATTGACAGAATAATTTTCTTTCAGAGTTACTTAATGCATAACTTGCACATGGCATTAAATACTTGCCATCACCCCGCTTTAATAGATGTAGTTCCTTCCGAATACCAAGTTCCTCTAGATCAAGCCTAGCTTTATAAGTGTCCTTTGTTTTTCCATCAATCCTAAGAATTGTGTAGATAATATTCTCACAAATATTCTTCTCAATATGCATGACATCAAGATTATGTCTAAGCTTTAACTTTGACCAATATGGCAATTGAAAGAATATGGACTTCTTAACCCAGTTGAACCCGCCAACATGATGTGCTCTTTTAACTTTCTCTGGATGCTTTCCCATACCCACATCTACCACTGTACGTAATTGGTGAAGAATGTCTTCACTAGAATATGGTTCGGGAGCTTCACGATTATCACGCATTCCATCAAATTTCAAGCTACGTCTCCACCTATGTTCCTTTGGCAACCACATCCTATGACCAACATACCCAATCTTGCTATTAAGTCTTATTGATGGTGTTTGATCTTCACATACAGGACAAGCACTGTATCCTTTTGTGCTCCACCCAGACAAATTCCCATACGCTGGAAAGTCATTGATGGTCCACATCAATGCAGCATGCATATTAAAAGAAGACTTCGAGTATGCATCATATGTCCATAGTCCATTGACCCAAAGATCATTCAACTCATCAATCAAAGGTTGCATGTAAACATCGATCTCCTTCCCTGGTGCTTTAGGCCCAGGGATTAACAACGTCATCATGAAATACTCTTTCTTCATGCACATCCATGGTGGTAAGTTGTATGTAAGAAGCACTACTGGCCACATGCTATATGATTGGCTCATGGTACCAAAAGGATTAAAGCCATCACTAGCTAACCCCAACCGCACATTACGACTATCCTTTGCAAAGTCTGGAAATTCATTATCAAAATTAATCCAAGATTGCCCATCAGCTGGATGGCTCATAATGTTTTCTTGTCTCTTATGTTCATCTTTATGCCAACGCATTTTTTGAGCAACCTTAGGATTCATGAAAAGGCGTTGCAACCTTGGTTTCACAGGAAAGTACCGCAGAATCTTATGAGGAATGGGCTTTCTAGACCCTCCAGACATCTTATACCTAGAAGTACCACAAGTAGGGCAACTGGTAAGATGCTTGTTCGTACCCCAAAATAAGCAACAATCATATTTACATGCATGAATACTGTGGTAACCCATACCCAACCCTCTTAAGTACTTGTTTGCATGATAGTATGAAGTGGGAAGAGACTCTCCATTAGGTATCACATCATGCAAAAGTTGTAGAAGCATGTCAAACGACTTGTTAGTCCACTTATTGTATACTTTCAAGTGGAGAAGCTTCACTATGAAGGAGAATTTAGAGAACTTACAACCCGGATAAAGCTTTTGTTGTGAGTCAGCTTTTAAACCACTTAAAAAATCCGTTGGAATTTCGAAGCCATCTCGGAGACTTGCATCTTCCTCTTGATTTGTAGCAAAAGCCCCTAAATCTTCAAGCATTTCATCAAGCCCGTCAATGTCATCATCATTTACAACATTGTCCTCCACCTCATCATATATCATTTCACTCTCTATATGACGAATTCTACCACGTGGTCCACTAGGCAATTCAATAGTTGCTCCTCACCATGATATATCCAACACTTATAAGTTATGTCTATCCCATCAACAAGCAAGTGTGCTCTAATCACATTCACGGTGTACAAGTTGTTATTTAAACACCTCCTGCATGGACAATTTAACTCCGTGTTTCCTCCATATTTCAATTGCATGTATGCAATGAAAAATTCTACACCTCGTTGATACTCTTCACTTCCAATGTCGCAATTCATCCAATTCTTATCCATGTGTATTCTAAGAAAAGCCATAGAAAGAAAGAATTACAACCACACTAAAATAATATCAGTAGATTAAAAAGAGAAAGGAAAAGGAAAAGAAAAAGAAAGAAAATCTTGCCTAATATCTTCTTCCAACTTAATATGGTTGAAAAATCTTATTGAACAAAAATCATCATATCATATATAAATGAGGAACAAGTTCGTATAAAATATTAAAACACTTAAACTACGAGTTGGAATAAAAAAAAATTAATGAAACAAATTTTTAAAAAAAATCAAAAAGGGAAAACTAGGAAGTATAAAATAAAAAAACATATACGATTACCATTAAACAATTCCACATGCACAAGTATCAAAACATTTGTTAGTACGTCAATAGATTATTACGGTAAAACAAATTAAACTATGAAAAATTTTACCGACATGTTTGGGAAGAGCACGCCAAACAAAAATCATCATATTATGCAATTGTTGCATGCATAGAGAGAATGACAAGTTTGGAATTATTAATCATTTATTTTTGTTTGTATGTCCGAGGGAAAATTAAATAAAATATATAAAAAAAGAAACAGTTATCCTAATAACTAAATATCTCATGGAGCCAAACATAAAGTCTAACTAGATTCTAAAGGATCTTAGGACTAGGATATGAAGAGAGTGTTTTATGAGTGTGTGTGTGTGTGTATCTATATATATTTTTTTCAATTTATCATCTTGTATAGCCTATATTGATCAATGAAATATCAAGTAGGGCAAGATAACTAAAGATCATAAGATGAATAAGTCTAAATAATAATTACATAATGTATACAATATGTAAAAGACTGACTTGGATTTGCATAAATATTTCGATATGTACATTTTTTTTAAGAGGTATAAGTATGATAAAATAGAAAATTCAAAATCTTTTCATAATCTTAAAAAATTCGCAAGCATTTCATTGTAACTTACCCCTCTATATTAGTTATCTACACCTTCTACCATTTATATATTACTTTAATTATTTCCTTTTTTCATTATTTCTTTATTTATTTATTTATTTTATTTCTATTTTGGCAATAAGATGCTATTGTGCATGCTTAGATCAACTTGTACGCATCATCAATCCTCATCTCCATCTTTTTATCGTTCACAATTTGATCATATATTAACATCAAAAGTACATATAATGAAATAGAGGTCTAGCTACAAATTTCAAGTATCCTCTTTCAAAAATATCTTAGGGAATTATATATATATATATATATACAGAGAGAGACAGTGATGTAAGGAGAGAGGGCAACTGGGTAATTCTACCACGTAATTCCTATATATAAATAAATATATTATATTAAATTAATAATAAATCATTGTAGTATAAATTAAAAAAAAAAGGTTTAGTAAGTATCATAGACATGGAATTTTAATAGTAATATATAATTTAAATAGCTTTAGACGTTTTCTTATAAATAAACATGCAATACTAGTTATTGTTAAATTTTACAAAAACAAAAATGAGAAAATCCTATGACACAGAAGACTGATAAAATCTCTAGACATTATGAATGGATAGGTAAAGAAAATGATGTATCTGATTCTTTGAGTGGGTATATTAGAAATGGAGCAAGTTCACAATGTTCTAATAATTCTTATAAAAAAATAATAATAATTAAATAAATAAACAAGTATTTTAACTTTCGACATGAATCAGCCGAACGTACAGAAAAGGCAGGGCATAATCAATAAATATAGATTTATAAGATTCCGTTTTTAATATATTTTGAGTACAATAACATTTTACATCAAAACAGACAATAACATAAGCAATTCCGACCTCCATAACAAAGGTGCAACTCCATGTATATAAAATGGCATTTTTTTTTATCTATTCTATTTTCGTGTCACCCTTTGGAAACGTCTCGTTTTAATATATGACGATAGGTTTATCCAATATACGAAAATTTCTTTGTACACTAAAATTCACAATATCGTACACTAACAAAGTCAAATTTAAGATGTTTAGATGATTTATCAAATTGAAATTAAATTCTAGGAAAGAATTTTATCATTTTTATATCCTCTGTTATAAGTATTAAAATTGGTGACTCTTTTTTTTTTTTTCCTAATTTGTTTTAACAAGGATTGAAAATAAAGACAGCTTACCAAGCTTGGAAGATGAATGCTGATGCTCAAACTTGTTAATGATTCTCAACTTTGAACTTCACTTATGTTTTTGTACAGACTAATAAGCCTTCTGTTTACATTAACAAGATTAACAAGTTAGAGCTTGAATCAGTCCCACCAAGTACAAATCCTTCTTTTCTTCTAACCGACACGATAGGGCTAAGACCAAGCCCATATTACACATATACAGTCCATGAAGCTTAAAAGCTGGATCTCTCAACTATATGTTCCACCTTAGGAAATAGTATAATATAGGACTGCATTATGGAAATAAAAGATCTATTCATTGCTCCAATGCAGCAATAGTATAACGACTGCATTGTGGAAATGGAATAAAAAAGAGTTAGTGATGCTGCCCGTGTCGCTGCCCAGGATCAAACTGGGGACCTTTAGTGCGTAAGAGTCACGTGATAACCACTACACCACAGCAAGTTACATTTTTATTTGATCTAATATACAGTAAAAAGTTATTATTCTAAGATGGTCTAATATTTAATACTTCTAATAAAAGTTTTTAATATACTATGCAATTCTGATAGAGAAAAATGCATTGAAATGATATTAGTCTCATTTACTTTTTGACTTTAGGTGCTATGTCTTTACTTTAATTTCAGTTTCGTACATCATCTTTTCAGACAAGGCAAATTGGATGTAACTTATCATACATGCATCTTGCACATACTAATCATATACAACATTACATGGAAGAAACACCTGCCATACTTAATCCCAATAACGAGTGACCAAATAAACAAATTAATTAATTAAATTAAAAAAAAGAAGCCGTATAATGCATTGTAAGTCTCAATGTTTTCACTGAAATCGAATGTGCCCTGTTTTCAAAGATGTCTAAAGATAGGTAGAACAGGTTATCTACAGACTACAAGATTACGTCTGTATATATAGGTACATGTATTACTATATTTTCTTCATTCATGAGCATAAATCTGTATCTATTTTCATATGAATTGATATCTTATATATTAAATAATAGGTTAAAAGTTAGGTGCATTATACCTGCAAAATATGAGGAAAACCCAGAAACAATGAGGAAAACAGAGATGAATGCTCCCTACGTGATCTTGTTAAAAGTTAGGTTCCTTGTACCTGCAAAATATGAGGAAAACCCAGAAACATTCATATAAAATTAGATCACCTAAAGAGTGTGAAGTCAAAATAATGGTTATCCTGCAAAGTTCATTTACAAGGAGCCAAAATAACTAAACCTACATGAAAGATATTTGCTGAAGAATGCAATTTCTTGAAAAGCAGATTAAAAGATGCAATTACAAAGAACACTTAATACACCTAAACAGACTTGATCATCTTTTTTCATTCTCATAAATACTAAACACAGCTCTATGTACAAAAGCAAAATCAACCCTGATTCACCAATCCAAGCACATTTTATGTTCCAACGTTCTTAGCTAGAGGTTCCAACCACATATTAATGAAAGCCAACAGATATTCCATAAGGAAAAGGACTGATGAGATATAACTTGGGCCAAAAAAATATTATGACATATAATCATGCCACCCAATACATGAAGGTAATTACGATAATAAAATCATTCCATCATATGATCCTAAAAGTCCCATGTTTCTTGAATATTGTTTAGAGTTATTAAACCGATGACTGCACCTTACAATTTAAAAAGCAAGGCAATGTACTGAAAATGAAAGTGAGAAGCACAAAAAATACACAGCACCATCAATATCTCACCTTAAACCAGAAACACCACAGCGTCAACTTGTTAAGGTACTTAAGTATTATATAGTGATTGAAAAAATCAAACTATCACAAGGGGGGCAACCAAACAGACAGATTCCAAACCTGCAATAGCAATCACCATCTGAAACCACCTACATGGATATGTAAAATCATGGTAATGATGCTAACTAGGACTACCTCACTAAATTCATGGTAAACCATTTTTTTATTAAAAGAAAAATCCATCTTCCTATTGCTTACTATGGAAACAAAATGAATAGGTAAAAATGATATGAAAAAGTACGTTTTTTTTTTCCAGTTTAGGGATAAATGAAGATGCAATCATACGGTGAAAACCCCACTATTCTGATTGGCCAAAAATGTTTCCATTTGCAAGAAAATTATCCCTCCATAATTTATTATACAACACAAAGTTGCTGAGTTTAGTCTAATGGTCTCCTTAGAACATATTATCATAACCCATCCCCACATTCTTGATTATTTTTTATAAAATTAACCATGAAATGGAATTCATGGAAATAATCCTAAATAGTATTTCTCAAGTCGGACAGTACATGAGATTAGAACAGATGACACAAAATGGGATATTCACTAGCATAAGCAGAACAAGCAAATAAGGTATTTACACACACAAAATGCAATAAGATAAACATATAATGTCAAACGAATTTTTTTTTTAAATCCACTACTGAGGAAGAAATGCCTCTACTAGCTAGAAGATTGGACCAAGAATGGATAGAAGGTTTGGAAAAAAAAAAAAAAGGAGGAGGCAACCTGTTGGAGCAATAATTGCATCGGAATGTTAGTGCATGTTCTAACTATCATAGATCCCAAAGCCACATATAAATTAATAAACTGAGATCATTTTCTAGTCTTTCAAAGGATAATGAAAAATTAGTGTCCAACCAGCAAAAACACCACCAACAGCTCTATACACAAAAGAAAAACCTCACCAACTTGTAAAGAACTTGTTGTTAGCACACTTTAGGAACATTAATTTATTATTGCCTTAAAAATTTGACATTGAATGAAAATGACATCATGATTTCTTTTATATTTAAGGCCCCCTGCAATATAAGAAGTCATGCTCTATTGGTCTAGTAGTTTTATTTGCTTTTTGCTTATGTTGTGAGTCTAAAAATGAGAAAGTGATCGTCAATGAGTATGTAAACAGTAATTAAGAATGTAAAGGGATAGCATAATAGTACACTATTTTTTTAACCATTGTAAAGCTAGCAAAATAGTATAGTACGTGTCACATCAAAATTATGTGAACCTTTTCATTCAAGAGAGAAACTAATAATACGACAAAATTTGTTACATGTATCAGTGAACACAAATGTATTCATTGCATAAAATTACAAAAAAACTGGAAAAACAAGCCAAAAACAGTGTGTGTAGATTTCTAAACTTTTTAATGGTTTGATAATTTACTTACTATTTAAAGCTTACCAAAGTCTTCAAATAAGGCAGCAAGGTCCTAGAGGAAAAGGTGCTTTGCCTACAAATATATGAGTTTTCAACCACATTCCAGCATGTTCTGAATATTTGAGACAGACATATTGTCAAAAAGAAAGCACAAACAGATATCAAATTTCTCATTTAAAAAGAAAATGCATACATGGAATAAATAGAACACCCAAGCTTGATTCCATTACGTACTCTATAATCCATTATATTATGCTATTGACAAAGAGCATTTCTATACTGTTTTGGTGCACATTGATTTTAGATCACGACCCAACAAAATGTTTTCTATTATTTAGATCAACTTTAGATGAAAAAACCAGCCGCAATAAAATAAAGATCATTGAAGTCATCTTAGCATTCAGGGCAAAAAAACATCAGGCACAACCATACAAATGAAAGAAAATATAGTTCATGGCAATAAAGAAGGTGTCAAAACTCATGATCATTTATTGGTTTTTCATAAAAGAAGCTATACTTCTGTGGAATTTGAGGACCACCATACCACAAGGACATGTACCAAAATAGATTTACAAGGGGGTCAAAAAGAGATTTCTCATACCATGGTTCTTATGAAAAGAAATCACACAATAGATTAACTATAGATTTGCTGACTCAAACAGTATACCATTATTTTGTTTATACAATAATATATCATATAGGCTAACCTTCAATGATTCCACAATAAGGTTCCTTAAAGGGAAGCTAGTCTCTTTTCAACATCCTCCACGTCAGTAGGTTCATGGCTGCATAAAACAGAGAAATATGCTATGGTGTCACAATATGACTTTCCTCACCATGTTCATTGCTCCTACATAAATATCTCATCATGAGTATTCTCTTGCTAATTATTCAAAATAAGAGCAATCCACATCTACCAAATTAGAAAACCAGAGACCTCTCAATGAATCCATCACTTGCCCTCAAAAAAACAGAACAATAAACAAAAACAAACCTTAATTAGTTTAACTCCACATAACTGACCAGGACCCCTATTCTTATTCATCGAAATCATGATTTTTTTTTCTAACCACATCAATGAAAACCCAACACCCCTACAGTGAGGATAATCTTAGCACAAATAACACAAACCCAATTCCTAAATATTGATAACAGTAGCCCCTATAAGCCAAATACAACTCCATAACGTCCAAGAATTGCTGTCATACAATTAATTATCGAGTATACTTTCTACCAACAACTGCCGTGAGCATAAATCCTCTTAATTCATTAATATGTTTGTTCTGCCACAATAGTATCTCAGAAGAATTTAAAACACAGATTTCAAACCAAGCGATGTCTACTAGCAAAAATCCAATTGGAAAAATATGTCACATATTAATAGATTACATTTTATTTCTTTACTAGGATTGGTTTCAGCCTATGAATTGCATATTTGAAAGCCAATCCCAAATCCAATCCTGGTCATGGAACTTACATTTAAGGAAACTAAATTACAAGATTCAAAATGGAAAAGAGAAATGAAAAAAAGAACAATTATAGTATATATTGACAATGGTTATGTGATTAAACAAGTATATGAATTGACTAGTTTGACAATTTCAACAACCTTGGTTTTTCTACCTAGAACACACGGTACATCCACAAATGCTCTATTGTGGTTTATCTACTGGTTTTAATATATTTCATAGAAAATAAGTACAATACCTTAATATTGCCCCAACTCTCAGGTTGAAATTCATAAACCATATGGTGATAATGATTGTTCTTTTTGTTAATTACGCTGCTGAGGAATCTGTCTTCTAAAGCAAATACAATGATCTGTGAATTAAAAGCAATTTTAATGAAAATTATTACAAAAAAAAAAAAGACAAAAAGATCTGATGAAATAAACGATGCACTACTGTTGTCAAAATTGTTATTTTCAACTCTAAGATGTTGATTGAGCATATATGCCTTTTTAAGAAATATCTTTCTTGAAGATATTCTAATTGTACTTTCACATGCAATCTATGTGCTCCATGCTCCTTGTAAATTTGAAGCAGTGTAATTAAATTAAGAGAAATCATCACAATCTGCCCTTATGTGCAAAGCCATGAAATTTTTGCTCTGCGCAAAATGTTGTGCCAACTGTCTTTGTGTCCCTCCTGGTTACTATGGCAACAAACAAGTCTACCCTTACTACAACAACTGGAAGACCAAGCGCAGAGGACCCAAGTGCCCTTAGTTTCCTTTTCTTATCTAGTCTTTAAACTCTTAAGTCTTAATCAACCCACTAGACTAATACCATTTTTTTTCCTTAAATTAATTTACTCGTGTACCATGTTTGATGTAACTATTGTTACTTTAATCATGACTTCAAACGTCAGTGACCATTTAGGAATCTTGTTTTGGTTAGTTAAGAGGTCGGTGTAAATTTCATATGTGATTCGTGAGCTAGCTAAGCTTCAATGGTAGTGCCGGTCTTATTCACTAACCCCCCAAGGAGAGAGCTCTGCTACTAAGTGTACTCTCTTATATTTTCGGTTTCATTATCTCAAAGCACAAATATTTACAAGTATCAAGGAAAACCCAGATTCGTGCAGCAAATCAAGTATCAACGAAAAACCCAGATGCACTATTGATTATACACAACGAAAAAACTAAGTTTCACGCGAATCTAAAAGCTTAGAAAACTATAATTTAGCAGTAAACTCACGATTTCAACACGATTTTGACGAAACCCTAAGCAAAGTATTTACATGCAACTAAATAAAAGTGAAAAAAAAAAAGTCACTACAAACCTATAGACTATGTCTGGACTGATGAACGATCATCGATGACCATGTAGATGAAAATTTCCATGACGTCTTTCTTCGCTTTACTGCCCAACAAGGAATTGTACTGTAGATGGAGATATCGGTCAGCCGTGTAATGGAAACATCGGTCGAAATTTGAGTCAAGTACAAGGTTTCGTTGGAGGTGAAGCAGAGGGTTTCGTCGGAGATGAAGCAGAGGGTTTCGTCGGAGATGGAACAAACATTACTGTAGCTTAAGGGTTTGTAGAAGAAGAAATGGGGAAAGTGATTTTAGTACGATAGGAGCGAGGGTTTCTTTTCACTTTTTGTTTCCTGTTTTCGAAGTGCCGCGCGGGATGTGTGTTGGGGGAAGTAGCGGGTTTACTGTTTTGTTTACAAATTTTAGCCACGGTCATTTTATGGAAGGGTTACCAATTATATGAAAGTTTCATAAACGTGGCTATTAATATGCTTTGGTTGATAATTTTAAGTTAAAAAAAATTGGTCACGTTTGCAAAATTTGCAAACGTGACCTAATATCAAAATTCCTGTAGTGAGGTAGATCAAATTCAACAAATAGACATAAAACCTGTAACTGTTGCAAGAAAAAGCCACATAAAGTCTGAGTGTTACAAACTATAGAACAAGAATAAGAGAGATGCTGATAATCCAAAAAGGGAAACAACTAGAAAAGTTGGGTGAAGCTGATGTTGTTGAAGACCACAACAGTGAGGATCTTCTTGTTGCTTCTGATGATCTACAGATCAGCCAGAAGTGGATTTTAGATTCTAGTTGTACCTTTCATATGTATCCCAATAAGGACTGGTTTTCAACATATGAGAAGGTTTCCAAGAGTGTTGTTCTGTTAGGAAACAATGCTTCTTGTAGGGTTGCAGGCATTAGCATAATTAAGATAAAAATATTTGATGGTGTTGTCAGGACATTAGGAGATGTGAGACATGTTCCTGACTTGAAGGGAAATTTGATTTCTCTCAGTACTCTTGATTATAAGGGTTACAAATACATAGGTGAAGGTGGAGTTTTGAAGATCAGCAGAGGATCTTTGGTGGTGATGAAAGGTCAGAGACAATTTGCTAATTTGTATGTTTTGTAGGGTTCAGTTGTTACAGGAGATGCTGTCGTCACTTCTTCATCTTTATTAGATGAAGATTCTACTAGAATTTGGCATATGCATTTAGGCATATGAGTGAAGCCGGGATGGCTGAATTGTCTAGGAGAGGCCTTCTTGATGGGCAAAGCATCAATAAGATGAAAATTTGTGAATATTGCTTGATTGGAAAGCAGAAAAGAGTCAGATTCACCACTAGTACTCACAATACAAAAGGTATTTCAAAGTACACTCATTCTGATCTTTGGGGACCGTCTAGAGTTCCATCTAGCGAAGGTACTGTTTATATGATGACTATTATAGATGACTTCTCTAGAAAAGTTTGGGTATTTTTCTTGAAGCAAAAGTCTGATGCGTTACCCACTTTTAAGGAGTGGAAGACAATGATTGAAAAGCAAATTGGTAAACAGGTAAAGTGTCTTCACACTGATAATGGTCTTGAGTTTTGTTCTAATGATTTTAATGTTCTGTGTAAATCAAAGGGAATTTTGAGAGATTTAACAGTCCCTGGAACACCTTAACAAAAGGGTAGTAGAACGGATGAACAGAACTATCATAGAGAAGGTCAAGTGTATGCTTTCAAATGCAAAGTTACCAAAGTCATTTTAGGCAAAAGCTATCTCAACAGCATGTTATTTGATTAATAGGTCTCCATCAATAGCCATTGTGAAATGATCTAACTCTAATTTTAATTTAATTTCCATGTATATGTTTATTTGTTTTAATTATTGAACTTTGTGAGCATGTTAATTGATGAGAGTCATATGTTGTAATATTAATATTGGAGTAGATGATTTGGTAATAGGCTAAATGTCTTTAAGTTAGTATATCTTGAGTATTATATATGTGTATGAACAATATAATTAGTGCTTGTGTCGAATATGTGTGATTTTGTATGTGTAGTAGTGTTTAATTTGTCAAAGTAAGCTTAGAATTTAATCTTAACCATAGTAGAATTTTTGCCTCATTTTAAGGCTCAAAATGAGCCAAAATCCATGCAAATTGAAGCCTATGTTTGAGCTGCCACTAAAGTCAAACTTTAAGATAATTATAAGCCTTATTTTGTTTAAAAACACCCTTTTCTAAGGCAACCCAAAATGCTACACAAATTTTCTCTTCTTTTTCTTGCTTTGCTTCTTTGTTTCTCAAAGAAATACATTCCAAAACACTTAGCAAGAACAAGTCTTAGGTTCTTGTACCATTCATCAAGCTAAAGCTTTCCTAAGGTAAGTTCATGCATATTTAAAATTTCTTTTACATGTTTAAGTTTCACTTGCTATATGAGTTTCATATGCTATGTGAATGCATGTTGAAATGAGCTATTGAGAAGTTTCATGTGTTAGTTATGTGATATGTTGCATTTTGATGTTATATGAACTTGTAATATGTGTTTTATGTGTAAGTGGAAGTGTTGAAAGTTGTTGAAGTCATGAAAAAGGGTTATGCATTCTCAAGGTGGTGTTGAGAAGTGAATGAGTTGTTGATTAGCTAAATGGTGTCATGAACATGAAGTTTTTATATGTTATGAGTTGATAGAATAAATTTAAGATGAATTTTGATGATAGAATGTGTTAAAGAAGGATTGGGATATGTTTAAAGCTGCAATTTTGAAGTTTAAAACAGGGGAGAAGTTTTGGGCAAATCACGGGCGAGATAAGTCCTGTGATGAGCTTGGTTTTTCAAAAAACTTATTAAGCAACTAATCACAGGCGACCCAAAGGGAGTAATTAGTTTTGACCATGAAAATTTTCCTCATCATGGACGATCCAAAGGGCGTGATTTACTCTAATCATGAAGTTTTCCCAAATAACGGGCAACCAAGGGGGAATGATAAGTCCCCTACAGCACCATAGTGCTTTCGTAAAATAATCATAACTTTTTCATCTAAATTAGGATTTAGGTAATTCAAATTGAGTTGGAAATCTTAAAAGGAGATCTACAACTTTTATGTTTTGAGTTTTGACAAATTTCAACATTATCAATGCCTAAATTTCAATTCTTCCCAGCTTATACATTTTCCAAACAAAGTTTAAAAACCCTTTTTTGCATGTTAAGTGTGTGATTGCTTAGGAAATAGATCTTTTGGACTAAAACGAGATATATTAATGATATTGATGTATAATGATGATTGAGTGATATAATTAAGCATGGATTAAGTGGATTTGTAGGTTTAACAAATAATTGAATTTCTATGAATGTTAAGATAAAACTAGTTATATTGTATATATGGATTGAAGTTAAAAATAATGAATTTGTGAGCTTGTATGATCTTGATAAATGTATAAATGGTATGTTATGACCTTGTGCTATATTTATTTGAAATTCCATGAGTGCTAGACTTAGATTTAGTTATGTTTTATGCATAATACTAAGTTGAAGTGTTAATTGAGTTGATTTTATTGTTACAATGATAGAAACTCCTACTCCTTTGAGTGGTTCTTCTGATCTTTCTTTGAGTGCCTCTGTTGAATCTCTACATAGCACAGGTACGCAGTGACTTACTTGATTGTTTGCTAGGTTAGACATATTCCAACTTAACTTAATTCAAGATGACTTAAGTTATGTTTGTTTTGGTTGTGATTTTCGCCGTTGAATTCGGTCCAGGGAGCGACATTATCTTTTTAAGATCAGGATGCAATGACACGTTAGAATAGGCACTTAGGCCACTTGTCATGATGCAATGACTTTCATTAGTGGCTTAGTGGGTAATCGATAGGGTATTTGATAATGGTATAACATTTTCTTATTCTTAAAAGGAAATAATATGATTTAGTTCAAGTGTTTATGGGAACAGTTGAATTAGATGATGTTATGGATTAAGTTAAGTGGAGTTGAACAACAGCTGAGAGCCCTAAATGAGGTTATTTTTTCTTTTAGAAAGTTTTGTAGGAGATATGAGTATTCAAGTTACTTATATCAACCCCCTGGGCAACTAATGTTACTCAGGACCCCTAATATCCTTCTTTGTCTCGGAGTTTGAATACTCTTATGTTGTTTTGTTTAATGAATTCTAATTAAAGATAATGAAATATGAGTTGTTGCATTGCACTAGATTAGGTTTGCTTGTCATATCGCTTTTGGTTTTGTTACTGTGTACTGGGCCTTTGGCTCACTTTTGCTACTTTTCAGGTGATAGTGATTGCTATGATGATTTAGGTTATGGGAGTGACTGGGAGAAGTTCCTCGATGAATGGGGCGGATAGGAAGCCGGGTTTTGCTTATGGCTTTTCAAGAAAGTTTTTTTTAAAGATATTTTGTTAAAGTAAATGTATTTTGTATGTTGTTAGAAGGCTTGTTAGTTAAACGTTATGTTGTAAAAGAGATTTCAAGTTTATTTTCTCTGTTAGTTTGAGACAATATGTAAGTTTTGTTGTGTCATCTATTAGACATAAAGTTTGTAAATATTTTCTTATCAATGTTTTATATATGTAAGATAACTCATGTGAGTAATCCTTTTATGAAAAGTCTTTATATAAAGTGTTAATGGTTTAAAACAAACAATTCAAATAAACAGTTAGATTTAGGACAACCTTACATATAATATAAAAATATTATATGTAGTTGGGGACTTGATTTACTTAATATTAGTATTAAGTGGGTCGGGTCTTTACAGTTGGTATTAGAGCATGTTTATGTAATTTTTTGTTTAAAATGGGAAGACTTGACCTTAGATACAGTGAGTTTAGCATGGTTTGAGTTTAGGATTTGTTTGAATGGTATGTTTTCTTATTAATTGAATTATAGTTATTTTTGGCATTGCATGTTTATCACATGTCATGGATATTGTGCGTTATTTAAAGATAGATAGGTCAAGAAGAATTACCAGACATACCATAGATAGGGAGAGTATGCCACCTCCTCCTCCTCAGTCTACTATCCCAGCTTCTACATTAGCTGCTATTCTAGCTTCTACATCCACTACTATTCCTGCTTCCACTTCGACTCCATCACCAGCTTCGACTTCTACTACTCAGAATCCATAACCTCCTCAAATGCATCATTATCCATCAATGCCTCATATGCCGAAGGGGGATCCAAACTCCATGTTTACAATGTTTCGTGATATGTTTGCAATAGTTCAGCAGTATTAGGTCATGATGTATCAACAACAACAACAATTTATGCAACAATATAATCCACATGAGGAAAGACAAGGGAATAATTTACAAGTGGAAGACCCACATGATCAAGTGAAGTTACATGACATTGCCAAGTTAGTACCCGATTTCGATGGTACTATCATGGATCCGACTACAGTAGAAGGATGGATGATTGAGCTTGAGAAAGCTTTTGCTGCTTGTCAAGTATCGGATGATAGAAAAGTTGACTTAATTAGTTAATATATGTAGCAGTTATGATACATAGGCAATTTTTTAAAAATTGTACACTGTCACTTTTTTTATTAAAATAATATTGATATATTTAATCTTTAGTCATTGGCCGGATAAATAATGTGCTAGTGTTAATGGAATTTTTTTCCCATTTATGGGTCTAGGCAAGAACTTCTTACAAGGTAGGAAAAAAAAAGGAATGTAATAAACTCATTGAAGAGTTGTAACTCAATTAGGAGAGAACTTACACTGATAAAATGAACAAAAACAACACATTTCCACATGTAATTTCCCCCACTCTTTCACTGTTTCTCTCAGGTGGTGAGTAATTTGATAGGTAGAGGGGTTATGTATAGTTGATATACTTCCTTCATATCTTACTGTTATAATTTATTATGAATGTCATCATGTACATATCACATGATGGATAAAATGCGGCTAATGGATCGTACGCAAAAATTGGCCAGATTCTAAAAGTATAAAATTATAAGGTTGACTTTTTTTTTGTGCCAAAAAATTATGGGATTGACTGGTATGCACCTAATGTACTAGAAAACATAGCTATGGACTATTTAGACAAGCGAGATCAGTTGAAGAACGGATGAGCAAAGAAACAAGTGCAAAAAGGTCAGAGCCACCAGTTTTTCAATGAAAGGTGCCAACCTTGATGAGTTGCCAGTTTGTGCCATAGGTCTACAGGAAGGCAACATCGACTCAATGCTGCCAGCATATATCCCAGATTTGCTAACGTACATTGTATGTTACCCATAGATAGCGTTACAAAGCCACTAGCTTTCAAACCAGCTTTTATTTACCTGAGTTAATTATCATTATTTCGTTTTAAGGCTTTGTGAACTCACATATATAGTCTTGGAAACCCTATCTTTGAGGGTTAGAACATTTTATTGCATATTTGAAACCCTAATTGAGATTTCTCTTAGCAAAGTTGCAATCTTTTTGCAAGCTTTGTGTTTGAAATCAATTGTTGTTATTAATTTATGTTACTTCAACGCTATCATGCTGTGTTAAATTAGTATCATAGCATGGCAAGTTCTTGCAAAGATGGCATATGTCAATGATGTTGAAGGCGATTGCAATCTTGATGGTGATCAGGATGCAGGAGTCCGTGGAACAAATCAAATGGTTCTTAGGACAGTAGTTGATGCCATGGATCGAAGATTACAACGGTAGAGTAGCTTATCGAAGATTTGGTCGGGTGTTTCCACGTAATGGCAATCAATACCAACAGAGGCAAGAGTGATATTGGAGTACAACCTAGGGTAAGAGAAGCCTATGGCAGCCTAATTATTCTACCTGTCACTGCGAATCAGTTGGCACAGATCTTAGAATATTACTCTGAGAAAGAAGATGAAGTTTTGTTTGAAGAGAGGCAGCCGAGGAGGAGAGGCAATAAAGGTGAAGATAGATATCGACGAAATTATTATGGATACGATCAGGGCAATGGTAGAGATTTTCGATTGAAGGTAGATATCCCTTGTTTCGAAGAGTTCTTAGATTAGTTAGTGGAGGTAGATCAATTCTTCGACTATATAAAGATACCGGAAGAGTAGCTTGTGAGGTCAGTAGCGTGTAGACTAAAAGGTAGAGCTTCTGCTTGATGGGAGAGGTTGTAAAACAAAAGGCAACGAAAGGGAAGGTAGCTCGTACGGACATGGTTCCATATGAAAAAATTGCTGCAAAGAGACTTCTTGCCACCTTATTACAAACAGATTCTCTTTCAGCAACATCAACGTTGTCATTAAGGACAACAATTCGTTCATGATTGCATAGCCGAATTCATGCAGTTGGCTGAACGGAACGATCTTAGAGAAAGTGAAGGATAGCAAGTTGTGAGGTATGTTAATGTTTTGAAATTGCAAATTCGAGACAAAATTGATGTAAATGTCTTAAGGAGTTTGAATGAAGAGAAAAACATGGTACTTAGGGCTGAGATGATGATCCAGGATAGGAGTAGTCGTTTTGATAGAGGAAGTAGAATGTACGAAGTTAAGGGGACTAGTAGTAGCAAATCCATGACTGAAAAAAATAAAGGTCATGAAGAGAAGTAAAGTGTGAGTGGTGAGAAGAAGGATAGTAAAGCTGTTGGTAAGAGACCGATTGAGGTCAAGGATAATCAGAGGCAAAATAATCCATATGCTAAACCTATCCTAGGTAAGTGTTATCGTTCTAATCAACCAGGTCATAGGTCGAATGAATGCCCAAATAGGAAGACTATGAATATAATAGATCAGGAAGAAAAGGGAGAGATCTGTGAGCCTGATGGGGATGATGAGTATTATGACGATGATGATGATGAGGTTGAGCATACATGAGTTATCAAGAGGCTTGTGTTAATGCCAAAACTGGGGGAAGACACTTGGCGACATCAGTTATTTCACACTAGGTGCACTATTGGTGGAAGAGTGTTTGACCTGATTGTGGAAAGTAGGAGTTGTGAGAATATAATTGGTAAGGCGATTGTCAGCCAATTGCAACTTCCAATTGAGGAACACCCTAACCCTTACACTATAGGATGGATTAAATCTGTTGAGAGAATAGAGGTGAAAGAGAGAAGACGAGTACCATTTTCCATAGGCAAGTACCATGACGAAGTCTACTATGACATTGTAGACACGGATGCCTATAACTTGTTGTTTGGGCAACCCTGGCAATATGATTTGAATTCACAGTATGCTAGAAAGGAGAACTTGTATATATTGGAGAAGGTGGTGTGAAATACACTTTGTTACCTTTTAAGACAATTAACCATTCCAAAGATGCTAAGGCTGAGAGGTGTTCCTTCCTGACTATTACTCATTCAGGAAAGGAGTGGAGACTGTAATCCCCTAAAATTTACGTAACCTGATTATAACAAATATTAAAAATGTAATATAGAATTAGATATATTTGGAACAAGTAGTAAAAATCACTCCAAATTTTTCATAATTTAAAAAAATGTTAAGGTGAAAATGAATTAAATTATAATTAGAACGATTAGAATCGTTACCAATAAAAATATTTCGAAATACAAACTGTAACTTCTATGATATCAAATAATGTATAAAACGACGATAAACCAATCGTTAATATAAATCACTAAATTCTTTAAGCTCAATAATTAGAAAATAAATCATAAGCTTGTTAAACAATGAAATAATAGTGTTCAAAATCTGTTAACACTATTAAGTAACACTAGACAAAATATGCTGTTATAAATAACTCATATACAGTAAAACGTAATATTTGGTAAAATGATCACTAGTTCAACAAGAAATCATAGTTAACCTTAATTTTAAATCACAATAACGGATAAATAATTTTTAGAATCTACAAGTTATAAAAATATAGACTAGAGATCAATTACTAGAATTATAAAAGATACGACAATATCACAAATAGATTAATAACTAAGAATCTAGATCTTAAATAAATATTTAAATCACACTAATATTCTAATTAAGAGATTTACAGATTTTGGAAATTAAAATCCTGAACTGTCAACGTAACCTTTAATAATTTTCATAACTAGCAAATGAACAAATTAGCAAATGTAAAACTAATATCAAATATACGATTCAACAAAAATCTTAAAATAGATCTATGAATTGTACTAAACTCATTCATAGCTTAAAAGACTCAAATACAAATTTCCTTGACCTTAATAGATACCAAAATGAGATTTCATATCTTGAAATGATAATCCAAGATATAATGCAAAGTAGCTCTAAATTCCAAAAACAATAAGATACAATTTAATAATAAAGCTTGTCGGCATAGAACAATAATCCAAAGATGGATTACTAAAATTAAAAATACATAATAGATACTAATACGGATCAATAATATTAATCTAGATCTAAAATAAAAAATTTCAAAACCGCTGCTATATTTGTTAGGAAATTCTGAATTCATTCGGACTCGGTTCCTAATTCGATTTATTGGACTCGAAAAATGTAATCACGCAAGTTAAAATACTAAAAATAATTAATTGTATAAACTAAAAATTTATTTATACAAGCAATCTAGAATTGTTATAGAAACTAAAAAAAAAATTAATAATAATAATAAACTAAACCGATGAAACAAAGTTTGAAGTCATAATCTTCACAATGAAAAATGCTCCACGGAACAGAGAGGGACAAATGGAATCACGGAACAGAGGACTACAAAATTTGACATGTTGGCCGAAGTATATGCATCAGCAGCAGAAGACCAAACGGAAGTTTCTCCACGCGCTAATATTCCACGCCACGAACAGAGGATGCTGCAGTAGTCCAGTCTTCACGTGGAACCAAGCACCACGAGTCAGCAACAAATTTTTATTTCCACGCATGGAATGGAGGACTCGGTCAGCATAACCTCTCCACGCGCTGCAGAGGATGAGCACGGACAGAAGGAAGTTCACGCATCACGGTGATATAGAGAAGCCGCTGGAATTGAATATCACGCTGGGAAGAACAGATACCACGTACAGAATTGAAGGCTCGGTTGCATTCCACGTCCACTCTCCAAGCTGGAATCAGACATCATGCGCAACACAAGGAAACAACATAAGCACTGAGTTTCTCTCCACACACCCAGCAGCACCACACATTCTCCACACTTCACGCACACACCTCCACATATACAGCAATGCTCAATTGGAAACAAAGCCTTCAAAGTTGAAAACAGGGCAGCAGCAGCAGAGCTTGGAATTTACGGCTGCAGCACCCCACTTTTCATCCAACTTTGATCAAAGTTGAGCTCTAATATTCAACATGAAAAAGACATGAAATCCAACCAAAAAACTCCACATGTAATCAACATTAAATACCAATAATATCAGCTCAAGAAAACAACTAAAACAGTTCCAAATATACCCTCAAATATCTAATAAAAACAAGCTACAGCAGGAAAAATTCAAACAAATCTGCAACAGAAAGTTGAATATTTAACTTCTGTTTCACACGAATTTTTAACCCGATTTTCTTGTAACTTGAGCCTTCAAATTTCACACATAAACAACCTTAATTAACTACCAAACAAACACATTTAATTCCCCTTGAAATCAGCCACAAATTTTGTACAAATGGAGCAAAAATCGTCATTCAAACAGTCAAAATTGTATGCGAATTTCCTAGCTGTAAATTGCAAGTTTTCAAGCTTAAAACACTCCCTTTAGCCTCCTAACTTTAGCCTAACCTTAGTACATATATAAAGCCTTAAGTTTGACATAAAATTAGCTCAAAATCCTTACAAAAACAAGTTGAAATCTTAGCTACAAAAGGAAAAACGAACAGCCACAATTCCTTCACTTAGGCAACCTTTAAAGAGCTCTAAAGCAAACATGAATCCTATCTTATTTCTTATACCCTATCTAAGCATCAACCACATCCAAAAACATCAAATTTCTTCTTTCAAACAACATCAAAAACCAATCAAATAACCTTGATTTACCATAGATCCAAGCTAGAACTCAAGCTCAACAAGGTAAGGCAAATTTAGTTGAAGTACCTAGTTTATAATTTAGCTAGAATCTCACTAATCAACCTTTGATATAGGTTTGATTCTTAAGGAAGGGAGATAGGAATCCTTTTCTACTTTAAGCCAAGGTAAATCCTAAACTATCAACCTATTTTTGTTACATGTGTGTGTATACATTAAGTCGAAATGCCTAGCATTAGAGGAAAATTATGTGATTAGGAGAAATGATTATTCCAATTAGGAATTCAAGTAGATGAGTTATTGTCGTATTAGAAATACTTGAATGTTGATGGTTAAGAAGAATATCAACTTATAAAAGTTATAAACTTAGGAATAGTAAATTCGGATCTAGGAAGAAATAAGCCAAAACCATGCTCTAATTTCTTCTAAACTAGTTTAAATTCATATCTAATGCCCTAGGACCTTATATGAACATGAAACTTCATAAAACAAACTTTAAAGGCATGATAGAAGCTTTACATTACAAGAAAAATATTATGAACAATTCATAGAAATTATACATATTAATAATTTTACAAATTATGAGTGAACTAAAGAAATAGATAAGAGGATTAGATGATGGTTTTAAGTTATATAATTGAACAAATGATGATACATAATTATTTAGGACTATACAAACATAAACTTGATAGTTAGTACTCTAAGCTTTAGGAAACTAGGAACCAAAAGAAATCAAATAAAGAAAAATGTTCGAGAGATTAAATAAACTGTATTGATATGTTTGTTATAAGCTAAAAACAACCTCACCAAGGAAAAGAACTCGAAAAATACTATGAAAACGGCTACTTATTGGTCGAAAACAAACTAGAAATGAATTAGATATGATCAAAACAAGTTTTGACTACAGTTACTAGGATTCACTTGAAACCTATGCTTGTGTTTCATAAATCTAAAAATTGTACAAGTCTCTTTTCTCGAAAATAATTCTACTACTAAAAAGCACTCGAAAAATACTATCAAATCAATTGTTTATACAACGAAATCGTATTTAAAACGAATAAGAAATCATAAATAGAAATTCACTCAATTTACAACCATAATAAACCAATACTAAGGTTACTACTGTTTCTATCGATATAGTTTGATTATTACCATTCTTATTACTACTATTCATAATATTTTGTATTATTGATATTTTCACCAAGGATCATTAGAATTATTAATACCGTTATTATTTACGTTAATGTCACTATATTTATACTATCATCAATATAATTATTATCTTGCATTTAATATCATCATGTACTAATAGTATGAAAATTGTTATTATTCTTATAATTGTAATTATCACTAATATTGATATTAACATTTCCAACTAATATTACTAATAATATTGTAATATTAAACTTAGCTTGTTTTGCAATAAGAATGAAACTGAAGTATAATAGAAATTTGATATATCTATATACGATTTTTATAACTTTTGAAAGGTATAGATACTAGAAAATACCCTTAAATAAATAAAATACCAATTTGAGAGACAGATAAGGTTGACGGGCAAAGAATTAATAAATAAAAATGTTCTATTAAAAGCAGTAGAACTTAAGAAAAGACAAACCCCTTGAATAAAAATATAGATAGTAATTAATAAAAACTATATCAAACACCGATACGGAATATTTAGGTATCTAAAAAAAATTTAATTAAATTAGTTAACGATGCAATAAACGGGTTTAGTCTAATATTCGGCGATTAGAATCAACACCTTTAAATTATAGGAAGACTTCTCTTACAGAACCAGTCCAATAATGAATCTCTGTTATTTCCTTTCATAGGAAAATAATCAATTTCCGGATTTCCGATAGCTTATACAACACTTAGCGAGGACCACAGGTGAGTAACTTAGACTTGTTACATTGTTTGTGCTTGTAGTATAGTTGCATTTGGAATAATAATATATATATATATATATATTCAATTGATATGCATGCGGGATTGGGATACAGCATGATGCATGGTGTATAATTGAATGGCAAATTATCATAAGATAAGCGATAATCCTATTGTATGATAAATATTGTATGAAATATGTTGACGATTGTTTGTAAATTGTATGATCGCCTTAAACTTGATTAACAACTATCGGTACTATAAATGAAACAGACATGCATTACACGATTTGCATAAATTGCATTATATTTTTACAAACACCTATCACGTGTTAGAATTTCGGTTCTTGGTAATACTTGGTTTTTCTAGGCAATGGGCTAGTAGTTCTACGCAAGTTTACCTTGTTCTGTCGGTTTCATGGGAATTAACTGGTAACGAAGGACGCTGCCCATGGTATCGCTGTGAAATGGCTAACACTTAGTGGAGTTTCTAAGGTACAAGACAGGAACTGAGTGTTTAAAACTTCATTAACATAAAGAGATAATAATTGTGAGGACTATGGATTCCTGTGTACTTAGTTTCTCCTGGGTAGGTGATTCAGGTTTCGGTTCCTTCAACCCCGATGAGAGGGCGTAAATCTCCATCCTGTTTGGATTCCGGATTGTCCAAGCTTGTAATTGTTCATGTGTTTGATTGATGCATTACATATGATTGATAATAACTTGCTTGTTGTGATAAGTCTGGTTATTCACTAAGCCCGTGGTTCGCCACCCCCCTACAGTTTTGTGCAGGATTATTACTAGCTGGGATTGGGATAGGAATGTGTGAAGAGAGCTTCTCCAACAAACTCTATTGAAGATAGAGATATAGGATATGGTGAACTTAGAATGTAAATTAGATGAAATTTGAATTTTGTATGTTGTAGTTTGGAAACCCAGTTTCATTATTTGGTGGGGGATACCGATTCTCTGCGATCTTGGTGGAAATTGGAAAATCGGATTCCATAGTTGAAATACTATAATATATTATATCATTTGTATGATAAACTTTTATAAATAAATAGAGTCTTGTACACTCTGACATACAAGACGGCTCTCATGTTACGGGTGCACACGTGATATGATGGCTTTAGATAAATTCTGTTAGGCCCCATTTTAGAGTCGTGACAGAGACTATTAAGGAGTCCAAGATGGTTCATGCTTTAATTGTGAAGAATGTGATGAAGGTGGAGGAGGAAAGCAATAGTGAGGTGACAAATGTGTGAAGGAAATGTGGGAGGAGTTTCAAAGAATTGTTGCCAGAAGACTTACCAGAAGGGTTACCACCTCTAAAAGATATTCAACACTAGATTGATTTGGTGCCTAGATCGAGCTTGCCTAATTTACCACACTATAGGATGAGTCAAAAGGAGACATAGATCTTATAGGAGAAGGTGCTAGAGCTATGCAGAAGGGGTCTAATAAGGACAGTTTGAGTCCATGTGTTGTACCTACATTACTTATACCTAAGAAGGACGGCAGTTGGTGGATGTATGTTGATAGTAAAGCTATCAAAAAATCACTATTAGGTACAAATTCCCAATCCCTCACCTAGAAGATATGTTGGATAGACTGAATAGAGCAGTTGTCTTTTCCAAGGTGGATTTAAGGAGTGGCTACCACTAGATCAAGATCAAGCTTGGAGATGAATGGATGACAACCTTCAAGACTAAGGAAGGGATCTATGAATGGCTAGTGATGCCTTTTGGCCTCAGCCCAGTACATTCATGCGGGTTATGAGTATGGTATTAAAACCTTTTATTGAGCGATTTGTCTTGGTTCATTTTGATGATATCATAATTTATAGTAAGTCTGGTAATGAACACTTAGAGCATCTTCGAAGTGTTTTAACTATTTTTCTAGAAAATAAACTATATGCAAATTTGAATAAGTTCATTTTATGGCAGAAAGGTTGTTATTTATGGGCTTTATTATTAGCAGCAAGGGAATAATGGTTGATGATGAGAAAGTGAGAGCTATTAAGGAATGACCTGTTACTAAAACTGTGACTGGATTGAGGAGCTTTCTAAGGTTGGCTTGTTTTTATAAGAGATTTATTAGGCACTTCAGTACTATTGCTACACCTTTAACTAGTGCTTGAAGAAAGGAAAATTCCAGTAAGGTGAGGAAGCAGAGACTAATTTTGCTATATTGAAGGAGAAATTGTGTAGTGCTCCTATATTAGCGCTTCTTGATTTTAAGAAGCTCTTTAAGGTAGATTGTGATGCTAGTGGAGTAGGAGTAGTGGTTGTACTATCTCAAGAAAAGAGACCAGTTGCTTTATATAGTGAGAAATTATGTGATGCTAGAAGGTGCTGGTCAACATATGATAAAGAGTTTTATTCTGTAGTCAGAACCTTGAGAGTGTGGGAACATTATCTTATAGGCAAAGAGTTCGTGCTATACTGAGACTATGGGGCTTTGAAGCATTTGAGTAACCAGATTCGGATTAGCAAGGATATGCAGGCCAGATGGGTTCAGTTTTTGCAAATTCCATTTAAATTGATGCATAAATCTGGAGTACAAAATAGAGTAGCTAATACTTTGAGCAGGAGGGCTGAAGTACTGGTTGTGATAAGTGCTGAGATTATAGGGTTTGTGCAGATGAAAGAACTCTATGCAGGGGATCCTGATTTTAAAAGTATCTAAGACAAATGTATCACTGGGGAACCTTGTGATGACTATTACATACATGAAGGGTGCTAAATGAAAGGTAACCAATTATGCATTCCAGAATCTTCTTTGAGGGAGAAGCTTATTAGATATTTGCATGGGATAGGATTGGCAAGACATCTAGGGAGAGATAAAACAATTACTTTAGTGGCTGGCAGATATTATTGGCCTCAGTTGATGAATGATATTAGGAAAATTGTCTAGAGATGTTACATTTGTCAGACATCTAAGGGGCAATCTCAAAACACTGGTTTATATATACCTTGGCCCGTGCTTGAGAACATCTGGGAAGACCTTTCCATGGACTTTGCTCTTGATCAATCTCGTACCTAGTGAGGTGCTGACTCTTTTCATTGTGGTTGACAGGTTTTCCAAGATGGCTCATTTTATTCCTTGTAAACAAACTATAGATATCCATGCCCATGCCACTGCCAAGCTATTCTTTAAAGAGATAGTCTACCTGCATGTAGTACCAAAATATATTATCTCTAAGAAAGATAGCAAATTTCTTAGCTATTTCTATAAGACCATTTGGTATATGTTTGATTCTTCCTTGAATTATAGTAGTACAACTTATCCACAAATAGATGGGCAGACAGAAGTCACCAACAGGACCCTTGGTAATTTGATTAAAGTATTTTTGGGGAGAAGCCAGGGCTGTAAGATCTATCTTTGGCTCAAGTTGAATTAACCTACAATAGCTTAGTCTATAGGACTACAAGGAAATCTCTATTCTCAATAGTCTATACTAAAACACCATAGGATGCCCTGGATTTGGTGAAGCTCCCAAAGTCAGCTAAGTTTAGTATTCCAGCAAAGCATATGGTGGAAAATTGGCGATATATTACAGCTCAAGTCAAGGAGAGGATTGAAAAGGCTAATGCCAAATACTAAGAAGCAGTAGACAAGCACAAGAATCAACTATTGTTTGAAGTCGGGGACCAAGTGATGGTGTTCTTGAGAAAAGAGAGGCTTCCTGTGGGAAAATATAGCAAGTTGCATCAAGAAGTATGAGCCTTACATGATTGTTTAGAAAATTAATGACAATGCATATGTAGTGGGGCTTCCTAAGAGCATGGCTATTTCAAGGACTTTTAATGTTATAGATTTGTCCTTATTTCATCTTGATGATGCTCCTTTATATCCACAACAGAACTTCGGGTCGAGTTCTTCGCATGTGGGAGATAATAATATAGTAGAAGACATAGCTATGAACTATCTAGACAAGTAAGATAAGTCAAAGAACGAACGACTAAAGAAACAAGTGTAAACTAGTCAAAGCCGCTAGTTTTTCAATGAAAGCCATCAGCCTAGGAATTAAGGCCATTGACCTTGAAGGCCGACATTGAAGTTAAGACGAGTTGCTAGTTTGTACCACGAGTTACATCACATGCATGGAATTTCTACAGGAAGGCAATGCTAGCTCAATTCTGCTGACGTATATCCTAGATTTATCGGCATACATTGTAGGCTACTCGTAGATAGCGTTCCAAAGCTGCCCGCTTTCGAGCAAACTTTTATTTATTCGAGTTAACTATTATTATTTCGTTTTAAGGCATTGTGTACTCACATATATAGTCTTGGAAACCCTATCTTTGGGGGTTAGAACATTTTATTCCATATTTGAAACCCTAATTGATTTCTCTTAGTAAACTTACAATCTTTTGCAAGCTTTGTTTGAAAACAATCGTTGTTATTGATTTACGTTATTTCAACGCTATCACTCTGCGTCAACACTTATTTTTGTATGTAACAGAAGCATATATATTGAGAGAGTAGATATATACATAAGCTATTTGTTAAGTTTTGTAGGGTATAAAATGTAGTAAAATTTTTTGATACAAAATCTATCAAAAGATTTATACGTAATATGTGTGAGGAGCTTCTATGGTTTCGAACCATCTAACCGTTGAAATAAATATAGTAATTGGAATATTAACTATTTTAGTGATTTGATCATGTTTGGAGTCGGTGTGAGCCGTTGGATAGCCGACAGTACCACTCCCATCAAAATCAATAACGAGAACGTAAAATTTCCTGATATGTGTAACGTTAAAAAGAAATTCATTACAAAAGAATGACCTTGTTCTTTTAATACAAATTATTTTCCTCTTAGGAATTCAGTTAGCATGGAATCTAACGGTCATAATGAATACAGCTTTACATAAAATTGTAGATGTATCTATGGCTACAAACAAGTCAAGCTATTGACAAGCTACTCAAACTTGGCTCACGTCAAGCTCGACTTGGCTCGAGATCAATTATTAATCAAGTCAAGCTTAAGCTTATGATAAAACTTGTTTAACTAAACGAGCCGAGCTCAAGTTTTGATTAAGACTTGCAAGTCGGCTTATGAATAAACTCGTTTAGGCTCGTGGATAAGCTTGCAAGTAGGTTCATCAATAAGCCCATTAACAATCTCATTAGCAAATTTATAAGTTTTCTATTTATGGTATATTAACATATAATTAAAACAACAAAACTAATTTTATTTAATATATATGTACATATATTTATCAACTCTTATATACTATATTAGGTTTAAAAAAATGGAAAATAGGTTATTTAAACGAGTTGAGCTTGGACTTTAATTTCAAGCTCAATAAAAACTCGTTAGGCTAGATAAAAAGCTTGGTTCAATCCAAGTTCAATTCATAAAGGAGTTGAGCTCGAACTCTAAATAAAGCTAATTTAGCTAAATGAGTCAAGCTTGAGCTAGGATCTTAGACTCGAGAAATAGCTCAGTTCGAGTTTAAGCTTAATAATTTCCAAACGAGTTAACCCGAGCCTTTAAAAGCTCGGCCTAACTTAGCTTGACTCGTTTACAACTCTACATGTACCTATAAGTATGGATGTCAGTTCACTCACTTTGAATTGTGTACATCTTCCCCATTTTCTGCTAAAATTTGTAATCTGGTATTTTACATGTGCAAATGATTGAGTCATTCACCCTTGGGTTTTTGAAATGGTTTTAAAATTAAAAAAAAAATAAAAAAGTACTTTAAATCATTGCTATTTGACTCAGTTCCAAAAAAAAGTTGAGGAATGTCAAATTTTATGTTGACATGAGCAAAATTAAAGATTAAAAAAAAAAAAAAAAAAACCTTTGAAATTATCTCAATGTTAGACCTTCGATGACCATTTACGGCTATTGGAACGATGTGATATCTTGCACCTTGCAAAATAATATAGCTTCCTTCACCATAAAGACACTGAGAATTATAAAATATTATTTGTATTATTCAATATTTCAAAATAAATTAATTATCTTCCCAGTTCTAATTCTAAATTCTAGATGACAATCACGTGTGTTCAAAATAAATTGTTGCCGTCATTATTGGTATTAATTATAGAACTTCAACATTAACAATTGATTTTACACACGTTCCCTATAAGAATTACAAACTATGTTTTGAAAGAGTGGAAATTATGTATTTAAGTTTTGGCAAGGGAGAGATAGACGTTCTTTCTGGAATAAAATAAAAAATCACGTAGAATAAAAGATAAAATAGACATTTTTTTTAAATTAGAATATATATATATATATATATTTGCTTCTTGAGAAAATAAAAACATGCTTTAATATGTTATTTAAGTCTTCAAATGTACTTTAGTATACTATTAAGGGGTGTGGAAACAAATATGTGTTATTATTAGTTTGATAATACCTTAAATTATCCACCGCTTTGTAAGGGAAATAGTTTCTCTACATTAAAATCATATCTTTTGACTAAATTTCAATATCATACTCCAGTAAAAATTGCTTATTGTGTTGTTCTAATATAACTTAACATGGATTCCAATGATATATAACTAATTCCAAAAGAGAAGAATGATATAGATGATAAATAGTGATATAATCTTAGTGTCCACTAAATTTTTATAATCAATGAAACTCGTTTCTATTAGTCATCTTAATGTGCGTAGCCCTTTAAGTTTCTATTGTTTTGTTAATGTGTGTAGCCTTATGTTAGGGTGCAAGTGTGAGAATCCCACATGGAAAATATAGGACTTATGTGAAGAGTTTATAAAAAGGAAGACTCATTAACCCATTACCTTAAGGTTTTGGGTTATAGATGGTATCAACAGCTCATTTGTGTAATCATTCACAAAACCCATTGGTTTTCTCCCGATTAAAGGCATACTCCAGAACCCTAACAATTAGTATCAAAGCTGATGGTTTCGGTAGAAAACTCCCATGGTTGGCCCATCATGTGGGAATAAGAGTTTTATAGTGTGGCTCATTTGTGAAACACATGGTGAGTAAGCCACTCACAAAGCAGGTTTAGTAGAGTCAATTTGATAAGCTCTTGAGGAAAAGTATAAACTACCCCATTGTGGAGACTCACACTTGAGAGGGAGATTGTTAGGGCGCAAGTATGAAAATCTCACATGGAAAATATGAGACTTATGTGAAGAGTTTATAAGAGAGAAGACCCATTAACCTATTGCCTTAAGGTTTTGGACCTATTGCCTTAAGGTTTTGGACCTATTGCCTTAAGGTTTTGGGTTATAGATGGTGTCAAAAGCATATTTGTATAATCATTCACAAAACCCATTAGATTTCTCTCCATTGAAGGCATACTCCAGAACCTTAACACCTTATAAGTTTCTATTTAGGTAGACAAGCTATTTTATGTATAAACACAATAACCATCTATTAATATTTATTTGCCTTTCTATGTGAGAGAAAAAGCTGTTAACCTTAACCAAAGTCAATTGCTAAGTATTCAGATCTTTCCACTAAATGATATTTAGCTACTACGCATTTAGATGTTTTCACCAAATGACATTTAGTTAAGCTATTGTATGTTCTATAATCAATGTTCACTCATCCATCTTGGTTTTTAAAATAACCTAAACTTTATTATGTCGTATACAACATCTATAGGTTACATGTCTGAATTAGATTTGCAATCGGTCGTGTCACTATAGCATACCTGGCCTGTCAAACCCGTTAAAAACCTTATAAGATTTGATCCTATAAGGTTTTGAGATAGGTTAGGTGATTGTTTTTTTACCCTATAGGGTTTCAAGTCAAGGCACGGGGCATAATAATGACCCGATGGGAAATCCAATCCACAAATATTTAATATAATTTAATATAAAATAAAATGTAAGAA
Source organism: Combretum micranthum (assembly GCA_024138025.1). Taxonomy (NCBI): domain Eukaryota; kingdom Viridiplantae; phylum Streptophyta; class Magnoliopsida; order Myrtales; family Combretaceae; genus Combretum; species Combretum micranthum. Next base: position 777,753 of record JAMXBD010000495.1, on the reverse strand, counting down.
TTCAATTTTCAACATATATGGAAGTCGGAAATCATGGAAATTACCTTGAAAATTAATAATAATGGAACAGTTGGAATCTAGAATATCAACCTTGTCGAGCATGGATTTTGATTTCTGCTTCAATTTTCTTTAATCCGATTTACATCAAACCCTAACCCATTTGACATAAATCATCGACTAAGAATTAAAGGAAATATCAGTTTTTAAAATTATTTTGGAGTCGCCACCTAACTAGAGTAAGAAAAAAAAAAAGAAAACCAATCAATGGGTAGGTTGATCTCGGTTATGCTATTGATCCGCAAAAAAAAAAAAAAAAACGTTTTATAAAGAAAGTGAAAACAAAAAATTAACTTGAGTCCGGGGGCTAACCTGTTAAAACCTAAACGGTTGCCACTTATAGCTTTCCAATTAAAATTGCTTTTTTTTCGTGTCCTAAATCCAAATTATAAAATATTTACAAGGCTCTAACTAACTAATCCTATAGTTGATATTTACAAATATGTACACATTTACTAATTTAATCAACTAATATCAATTTCCATCAACAATCATATATAATCTAAGAACTTAATATAGTTAAATTAGTCAAATCCTATCAAATTCTATTAATATTCACATATCCTAAACTAAACTAAGAGAATCAATCAAATCAATCAATTTCAAAAAAATAATTTTTTATATATTTTGAGTCGCCCATTTAGGTGTCTACATACCCGCTAATCGGGATTAGACAAAACGTAGTTTTTTAATAAAAACTTTAATTTGTTGATCAAATTTAGAGTTTTCAATTCTTTTCGCTTTAAATTTGTTAAATCTTAATAGTTTTGACAAAATTAGCTTTTTGATGATATGGATCCTAAGATTTATCAATTTAAGTTCTTGTTATTTCATAAAAATCAATTTTTTTTCTAAGTGACAACACTCTTTAAAGAAACATAGCATATCAATCCACATGTTATCATTAATTAAATTATCACAAGAAATCAAATTTCATACATACAGAAGAAAAAAATGTTATTACAAACATATAAAAGATGAAATATTTATAACATCAAATGGTATATCACGGACATCATGGTTATCATATAATAACTTATAATTTGAATACATCATGGCAAATGTTCAATCTATGTCATTAAAGTATTTAAAAAAAAAAACTAAATTTATTAGTCAAGGGATTATAGTGAAAATTAAAATCAAAGCTATGATAATATTAATAAATCAAATTTATGAAAATCAATTGGCAAAGTCATAATAAATCTTGTCAAGATAAAAATTAATTTAGGAATTTTAATAGCAATTTTATACAATATAAACCTAAGAATTTAATCTATAAACAATATTACAAAGCAATCACCCAAAAAGACATATTAATTATCCTCATGTTTTGAATGCCTAAGCAACTAATAATAATATGTAATATTTATTATGTCATAATCTTATTATTTTTTACTGTTTTTCATTGTTCCAATGCTACGATAATTTATTGATTTATAATATCATATTACTAGTATGCTTTATTAAGTAAAAAAAGGGGCTTACCTGAGGATTGAACGCGCACGGGGGAATTGATGGTCGGAACTCCAACTGGTCGACTTGAGACAGATGATAAACCCAATTTATTCCTATTTTATGAATGCCAAATTGGACTTTTATTGATCATTTTATTGATAAATATTATGAATTTGACACTTAAAAATATTAATTTATGCTTTCAGGCCTTTAAAGGAGTTATTTTATAAAAAGAAAGCAAAATGAGTAAAAAATGCAAAGTTTGGACCAAGAAGTGGTTAACACAACAAAGACAAGCCATGTCAAGGAAAAGAACAATCGAGGTCTAAATCTCAAGTTTTGGAAGGACAAGCTCAGTGACATGACTTGTCACAAAGCATGTCAAACTAGAAATTTCACCTTACAAAGACACAAGCATGACATGACTTGTCGCTGAGCATGTTGTTTTTTAAGATTAAAAACAGTCTGTTACACGACTTTGGGACAAGCCGTGTCCTAAGTCATGCTAATGAAGAAAGAAAGACCACAGCAAGGGACACGACTTTGGGACAAGCCATGTCCTAGTCATGTCACTTTCTACGATAAAGAAATTGGCCAGACATGCTCAAGTGACACGACTTGTCCCCAAACACATTAATTTGACAGTGAGTTACTTTTTGAGAAATGGCTTGTTTAATGAATAGTAACCCCCTATTTATTAAAATAACATTCATTGGGCATTAAAGGGGTGTTACTTTGGAAAGCCAAAAGACTCATAACTTCCTATTTCTTTTATAATGAGCATTCAATTCCATTTATGTGAGATTCATTATAAATTGAAGATGGAGGAAGAATCAAGAAAAGGAAAGCAGGAGAGTAAATATAGAAATTATACACGAGTTCTTCAGGATTCCAGCAACAAGTTAAGATTATCACGGATTGAAGATTCAAAATTTTTTAGCTTTATTCTTTTCGGGTGGTATCATGATTTCAAATTTTTGTTTTGAATTTCATGTATTATCATTAGACACTATGGAAGAGTGAAATTACAGATGTGGGTTTTGTTGAACTCCATATTTATCATGCGATGTGGCTTTGAGCTTAATTAAAGATTGAAAGTTCATTGTTCAATTGCATGCTTTTAATCGTTTCTTAAGTTTGTATGTCCGAAAATACAAATTTATGACTGATTTCATTTAAGTTAATTGAAAGATTACTTTTATGATTTGATCTATGCAATTGAAGAGATTTGTTTGTAATTCTAGACATAGAATAGCAAGAATCTTCTATTATGAAAATGAACATGCAAATTTGGGTTGATATTGATTCAGAAGACATCCTAATTGATTAACCTAGGTTTAGACAAATTGTTCGATTTGAAAGAATTGACATTTTGCTTAAGGAACTCTATAGCTTTAGAACTAAATCTTAATTATTTAGTATGAGTTGCCAAGGATTCACATGATAAATTGAAGGTAAAACAAAACCCGGATCATTTGTTCTTATTGAATCTTGCTTAATTGTTGTTGGAGCTGTGTTAATATTATTCAATTAGATAAAATAGTAAAACATCAAAATTGTTTAATTAGATAGTAGAAAACGAATTAGTACTAGTACTTGCTTATTCCCTGAGGACGATCTCGATTTTAGCACTATATTACATTTTCAATAGGTACATTGCCTATTGCCTTTATAGTGAACTAAAAACGGGCCATTATAAATTTTAAAACTATACTTAAAAGCAAGATCATTACCAACAGACGAATGTGGAATTGGGTTGGGTGATCAATAGGCGATGCGGTGGCCGAATAAGGGGGTTTTGAAGCCTTCGATTTGCTAAACACTTTGGTAGCTTCCAATTGCTCCGATTTTCCTTTTTTTTACGATGAATTTAAAATTAGAATGTTGAAAACTAAATTTGAGAACACCAAGACGAAATCAAAAACTGAGAATAAAATTAAAAGTATTGGGAGAGAGCAAACTTTTTTTTTTTTTAATAGAAGATTGGAAGACTATTTATATGTTTTAATTCGGCTCAAAACTTTCCTAAATAATCCATTGAAAATCTAGGGTTCTAAGACACGGTTTTCACAAATTTGAAAAAATCGGAGCCAAAACAGTTGTAACTTTCCAATTAAATGTCTTGTCAGATATGTCTTTCCTATATTATAACGACCAAAATCTTCAATCTTGCCTAAAAAGCATATTTCACGCGTTTTTGAGGAAACTAACAAAAACACATTTTTCCTAATTTTCAAGCCCGAATTTGAAATAGTTATTATTGATGAAAACGTGTAATCTACAAATCAAATTAAACTACTCCATACCTAGTTTCCATATGTGCATTCGGTTCATGGAAATCGGGGGAAATGGGCCGAAAATGACCCAAAGAGGGCTTAGAAGATGAATAGTATTATTATTATCATATTTATTTTCTGCATATTATACTATATTATATATATATATATTACATCTATTGTATTTATTTCCCTTAATTTGATTTATTTTCCTAATTTTCATTTCTAATCTTAATGCTTATAATTGCAAATATTCCTTTAATTTAGTCATATATATACTATTATTAAATCTAATTATCAATAATTTGACAAAAATAAATTGTCAAAATGGGGTGTTTGCAGCTGCCCCTCTTTGTGGTGAGGTTTGTCAAAACCTTATCACAAAAATAAAGTAGACCTTATTTTGCCTTTAACTTATATGGAACTCCCACTTCTTAAGCAGGTTGAGAGCTTTTTCATGTTCTGATATGCTCCTTAAACTGCTTCTTGAGCAAGGATGCTTCATGTACTGAACTATCCCTTGATTCAGGTCTCATGTACTGAGTCCGTACTTGAAAGGAGGTTGCTTTTTGAGCGGAGATAGGATTGCTTCTTGAGCAGAGATGAAGTTGTTTCTTGAGCAGAGACAATTCATGTTCTGAACCGTTGCTTTGAGCTGGATCGCTTCTTGAGCGGAGGTGATTCATGTTCTGAAACTCCTCTTGAACCGGTTGCTTCTTGAGCGGAGACGATTCATGTTCTGAACCGTTACTTTAAGCTGCATCGCTTCTTGAGTAGAGGTGATTCATGTTTTGAAACTCCTCTTGAACTGTGTTGCTTCATGAGCGGAGGTGATTCATGTTCTGAAACTCCTCTTGAATTGTGTTGCTTCTTGAGCGGAGGTGATTCATGTTCTAAATCACCTCTTGAACTGTGTTGCTTCTTGAGCGGAGGTGATTCATGTTCTGAAATGCCTCTTGAATAGTGTTGCTTCTTGAGCGGAGATGATTTATGTTCTAAAACGCCTCTTGAACTGGGTCTCATGTTCTGATCCCTAAGTAACAAATCTCACGTCTTGAGATAATTTCCTGAAAAATTTAATCCTAGCAATATATTTATTTTAAAAAAACTTACCAGATTCTTATAGAAGCTTTTAAACTTGTTAGACCACTTAGTGAAGTCCGCTCATCACTAGGTTAACTCCATCAGGCTAGAGCGCATTCAAAATGGCTATCCTTTGATTTGAGTATCACTGTTCATCTCTTGATGGTAACTGGATTCTTTTGATGGTCTTGATCACGAGACGATATAAGAGATGGTTCTTAGAGTCTCCCTTACTTTGTAGCTTCAACTTATCGACTTCTTGTGTTATTCCCTGAAATAGGCATTTCTTTAAGAAAAGACCAAATCACAAAATATTAGAATGTTTTTATAACTATATCAATTGCTTAAATTTCTCTCTCTCATAGTACGCTCGTGTTTTAAGTGTTTGGGAGATATATAAGGATGAAAGAGAACTTATTAATTAAGGTGGATGGTCAATGACTAATCTGATGATTGGATATCGCTAGAGATATCTTTTTGTCGATAGATAACAAAAATTAGATCACACATAGACAAAGTAGTCAACACATTTTTGAACTTGATAGAATTATCATTAATTTCTCAAGAGTAGTACAACTTGACCGTATTAGAATTTACAGGGTCTTTCAAATCTAGACCATCCATTCTAGTCAATGCACCACCAAGCAACACTCTCTTTATTACATACGGTCATTCATAATTAGGAGTAAACTTTCCTCTAGGATCTTGAACATTCGAGAGCACTTTTCTCAAGACTAAGTCTCCTTCTTTGAAATTTGTTGGGCGAAATTTCTTATTGAATGCTCGAGCCATTCTTTGCTGGTAAAGCTGACCATGGTATAGAGTAGTCATCCTCCTTTCATCAATGAGATTCAACTTATCAATCCTTTTTCTCACCCATTCAGCTTCATCTAATTTGATTTCCACCAATATTCTGAGTGACGGGATTTCAACTTCAACTAGCAAAACTGGTTCCACACCATAAACTAATGAATAAGGGGTTACTCGTGTTGATACTTTGATGGATGTTCGGTACGCCATGAGTGCAAAGGGCAATATCTCATGCCAGTCTTTGTAAGTGATAGCCATCTTCTCTATTATTTTCTTGATGTTCTTGTTGGCTGCTTCAACTGCCCCATTCATCTGAGGTCGATATGGGGCAAAGTTCCAATGTTTGATCCCAAAATTTTAGCACAATTCAGACATTAATTTGTTGCTCAAATTGGTACCGTTGTATGTAATGATTGTATCAAGGACTCCAAATCTGGCTATGATATCTCTCTTAATGAACTGGACAACTACTTCTTTGGTAACATTAGCGTACGAGAATGCTTCAACCCACTTGCTAAAGTAGTCGATCGCCACTAATATAAATCGGTGACCATTTGAGGCTTTTGGCGAAATTGGCCCTATCATATCCATATCCCACATCGAAAAGGGCTAAGGTGAAGACAATGACTGCAATTCTTTAGGAAGAGCATTTATCTTATTGGAGTATATCTGGCACAAGTGATAATGTCTCATGTCTTTAATACAGTCTGATTCCATAGTTATCCAAAAATAACCCATCCTCATAATCTTCTTGGCTAGCATGTATCCATTCATGTGAGGTCCACATATCCCTTCATGGACTTCCTTCATCAACATATCTACTCCCACCTCATCTACGCATCTCAATAGAGTAGTATCAAATGATTTTTTGTATAATGTATTACCACTAAGCATGAAATGAGCTGCTAAAAGTCTTAGTGTTCTTTGCTCCTTTGTTGAGGCATTTTTAGGGTACTTGCCTTCTTGGAGGAATTCTTTGATATTAGCATACCAGGGATCTCTCTTTTGGACTTCCTGGATATTTAAGCAAATTTTCGGTTCCTTCTCAATGCAAACCTTTAAGGGTTGGATCTCATCTCCATCAGTGATTTGAATCATAGATGCTAATGTGGCTAATACATCCGTGAATTGGTTATGGTTTCTTGGCATATAAGTAAATGATATTTCTTTGAATTTCTGTGTCAATTCTAGTAAATGTTGGTGATAAGGCACCAATTTTGCATCCTTCATCTTATATTCTCATCGTGTTTAAAAGATGATGAGAGAGGAGTCTCCATATACTTCAAGATCATATATCTCCATTTCAAGTGCCATCTTGAGACCCATGATGCCAACCTCGTATTCTGCCACATTATTAGTATAAGAGAACGTCAATCTTACTAAAGCCGGGTATTGATTACCATCTGGTGATATTAAGGCTACCCCAATTCCACATCCACATATATTAGCTGCTCCATCAAAGTACAACTTCCATTTAGGGATAGACTGTTCTGATTCTTTATTTGAATTTGCCAGCAATATGCTTCCATCTGGAAATTGAGCTTCTCCATCAATCACATTAATTTCAATTGGTTTTTTATCCAGTTGACCTACAAGTGCTTGATTTTTAATTGAGTTATGATTCACATAAGTGATGTCAAATTCTGATAACAACATCTGCCACTTGGAAATTCTCCTAATTAGCCCTAGTTTCTGGTTTAGATACTTCAAAGGATCATGTTTCGTGTAAAGCTCGATAGAATAATACCATTTATATTGTCTAAGTCTATGCATGATCCACAACATAGCACAACAAGTTCTTCTTACTTTTGTATACTTCTGTTCACCTTCAGTGAATTTCTCACTGAATTAGTAAATAGCCCGTTCTTTCCCATCTTCATCTTTATGTCTGATCACGCTTTTTCAATATATGATTTTTAAAACTCCTTTTAGTTATATTCAATTTCCTTTAAATGAGCAAATAAACCGATAATGTATCGGGTGCGTGTGTAGTAATAAAATTTCGGTGAATACCGAGTCGAATCCATAGGGAGTGAGGACTAGCTATCAATATATTAGTCCAAATTCATAGCTAGGCAAATCAAATTTTGTCTCTCTTTTTTTTAGATTTTCTTTTAATATAATAAACTACTAAAAATCTTGGATTTCCACACCTCAAATAAAATTAGGTTTAGAGCTAATGAAATCTGGAAATAAATTGAATGTCTGCTATTGAACAAAAATGCACTTGTCAATCCAAATCATTAATGGGCTCAGTTTTTCAAGAATGAAGAACAAGATAACAATTCCTTTTCCTAAAGTGAACCATTACCGTAAAATTACCAATCAATGTTCCCTATCCCTAGGAAAGTGTTAATTGACAATTATTTTCTAATTGACCAAACCCAAATAGAATTACTACCCATATCCCTATGTGAAATGTAATCCAAATTAGATAATCACAAAATTGATTAGAAGAGAATTTCCCAATTACAATCCTAATCATTCATGAATTCCAGATTAAAGCCAAAATTGCATGATTTTGAAATAACATTGATAATCCGAATATGAACAAGTAATCAATCAACAACAGGAATCATTAATCACATAATCCAGATAAAAGACTCAAAACCGATTTGAGAACACAAGAAAGCAAGCATCAAACAACATCCAATAAGAGGATATAAGAAAAAGAACAAAATAACCTTGTCAATGGAATCCTGTTCTTGAAATCCAAACACAAATGTTGTTTTCCACTTGAATCCAGTGTGGAATCCAATATCAAATTAAAAAGTTAACTACTTTAGTGTTCTAAACCCTAATCTATCAAAGAGTTATGGAGGAAAAAGAGGAAAATCGTGCCTAAGGTTTTTTTTTTTTTTTCAAAAGATACAACAAGAGAAGTATATATATGAAAAGTTGCAAAGAAGATACGCTAGCACTCTACACCGGCGGTATACTTTTGGATCTAGCCGGCCTTCTTTTTAAAATTTGATTTTCGAGAGCATTTTTGAATGTACATCGGCTTCAAAGCTGGCAGCTTTGAATCTCCAGTAGCCAGTGTATATTGTAAAATCAATTCTAAAGCAAGATAGATGACAGCCTTTAAGCAGTGTTGATCTGCAAAAACTTCATGGTGATTTTTGACTTTACTCCAATTGGAATTTGGCAAAACTTATAAAATGAAAGTTGTATATCTTTCGCTTCTCTTTCTATAGGATCTTCAATGATATCAAATGGACCTCGGATGAGAGAAATATATCAAATTTACTAAAACAGTGTCAATCTGTAAATCTTATTGATGTTCTGCACTTGCAGTGATTTCAAGACGATTTTCAGTCTTCATTCTTTCATAATTAGAAAAAACTCAAAACATGAAGATTGTATATATATATCTTATCTTTCCATAAGAGGTTAAATCACGTCAAAAGAAGATCATATGAGAGAGACATCTGAAATTTATCAAACTTTGTCATTTTCCAAAATGTGAACACCATCACTGTAATATTAGCAACTTCATGGCATATTTTGATGCTGATTCATTCTTAATTCATTCACTCCCAAAACCTAAAAATTGAAGATCTCTCTCTTAGGTTTCAGTAGCATTTGAAATCATCTCAATAGGAGCTCAGATGAGAGAGATATGTTGAATTTACCAAACATCGCCAAAACTATCATGATACTTGTGTGGCCAACCTTGCTTTATTTCTTTCCCAAATTTGCATGAAACTTCTTCCAATTGCTTGTATTTGTTGTTTAAGTCCTTCATGACCTGAAATAACAATTTAAGCATACTTAAGTACCATTTCCATTCGATTTATATAAAATCTATAATAGATAAACATGATTTGATTATTGCAAATTTGAGTAAAATAGGACTTTATCAATGTCTAAGCATACCTCCCATTGATTCAAGAAGTACCATCAAATACAGGAAAAGAGAGCGACCAGGTGTTGGTGCTACTAATACTAGTGGATTCATTAGATATTGCTTCATCTCATCAAATGCTTCTTGACAATCTTTATCCTAACGAATAGTTGCATTTTTCCTCAACAACTTGAGTAGAGGGCAACATTTGTCGGTTAATTGAGATATGAACCGATCAATGTAGTTCAAGCATCCCAATATGCCCCTGACTTCTGTGATCATCTTTAGAGGAGGCAATTCAAGTATGGCTTTAACCTTATTCGGACCAACTTCTATTCCTTGTTGACTAACTACGAATCCCAACAACTTCCCTGAGGTCAACCCAAACGTATACTTTTCGAGATTTAGCTTAAGATGGAACTTCCATAATCTATCAAATAATCTCTTTAATACTTCCATATGATCCTCATCTTCCTTAAACTTAGCAATCATATCATCCACATATACTTCGACTTCTTGATGCATCATGTCATGAAACAAGGAAACCATCGCCCTTTTGATATGTTGCCCTAGCGTTTTTAAGGCCGAAAGGCATGACTTTGTAACAGAATGTTCCCCAAGTAGTAATAAAGGTTATCTTGGTTTTATCCTCTTCTGCCTTCTTAATCTGATTGTATCTTGAAAAGCCATCCATGAATGAAAATAGATGGTTTCCAGCTGTATTATCCACCAAGACATCTATGTGAAGTAAGGGGAAATTATCTTTAGGCGTGGCTTGGTTTAGATTGCGAAAGTCTACACAAACTCTAACCTTTCCATTCTTTTTAAGTACCGGGACCACATTGGCTATTCATTCAGGATAATCAGATACCTCTATAAAACCAACTTCTAATAATATTCACTTCTTCTTTAATCTTAAGCAACATATCTGGTCCAAATCGCCTTAATTTTTGCTTCTTTGGTTTGATATCTGCTTTAGTCGGTAATTTATGAACCACTATAGAGGTATCTAAACTAGACATATCTTCGTAGGATCATGCAAACACATCTAAGCAATCAGTCAATAATTTTATCAATTTTTCTCATTGTTCAGCGAATAAGGTGGTGCCTATTTTCAAATTTTTAGGCTCATCTTCAGTTCTAACATTTACTACTTCTGTAGGCTCACTGATCTCAATTCTACCTTGTTCATATTTTTGCCAAGTTTTCTCTATCCCAGTGTGCTCATTAATATCACTTTCGACGACTAACCCAGTAGGGCCAGAAGTGATATCAATATTTTCGTTATCTATCGGTGCAAGATATCCCTTACTTTCACCATTATCATCATATCCGAAAAAGGCAAGATAAAGAAAGAGAAAAAGGAAGAAATGTGAGGGAAAAGAGAAAGTGATGATATGCACAAAAGATATAATATAGAAAAGAAACAAAGAAATTTTATTAATTAATATGACTCATGGAGTACATTTTATTTGAGAAACTAATAAAAGAAAGGAAACATAAAAACACTTCATGAATTTAACCCTTACTTAGAGGTAACCCTAGAGTTATTAAGGGGAATAGTAAACTAATTATTTAACTCCTGAGTTGGATGAGAGTTGCAAGAAGGCTCCATAACTGATGCAATGTCTGGCTTCTAGACATGAGTCAGTTGTGGGAATGTGACTTTGATCTCTGGAGACTCAATAGGGGTATCATACCATTCTTCTCCTCTCTTCTTTCGGGCTTTCCTTTTCATTTCTTGTATCTCAACTGAAGCAGGGACATATCCCAGTCCAAATGTCCCTAAATGTCCCTCTTCTTGAATCATACTGCCTTCTTCAAAAATTTGTAAAGCAAAGTCTTCGAATCCTTCTTCGCCAATATAGGGTATAGCAGTGTCTTTGAAGATAGCGTGATCTTGTTCACCCAACATCGTAACATTTGGCCATTTGTTATAAACTTAACCATCTGATGCAGACTAGACAGTATTGCCCCAGCTGAGTGGATCCAAGGCCTTCCTAGTAACAAATTGAACGATCTCGATATGTCTAGAACTTGGTTTGGGATAGTAAAATCTTGTGGCCAAATAGTAATTTCCAAGTCTATTTCTCCCAATATGCCTCTCTTGGATCCATCAAAAGCTCTAACAATTGTGGAACTGGAACGGAGATTCGATGCATCAATACAAAGTAGGTTTAAAGTGGCCAATAAACAAACATTCAGAGGCGACACATTGTCGATGAGGACTCGGGCTACAATCAATCCATTACACTTAGCCATTATGAATAGGGGCTTCATGTGTTGAATGCCTTCAGCTCCCAATTCATCAGGTGAGAAAGAGATTTGGTCCAAAGCAAATACTAAAGTCACCACATGTTCCATCGTTTCAGTAGCAACACCTTCGGGAACCTTGATTTGTTGGAGTATCTTAAAGAGGACCTCCTGGTGTTTTTCAGAAGTCATCAATAAACCCATTAAGGATATTTGAGCCGGGACGTTAGCAAGTTGATCGGTAATCTTATAATAACTCATCTTCATGATCTTAGTCAAGGCCGTTTTCTCATCAGATTCCTCCTCCCTTTTCTTATATTTTCTCTATAGGAAGAATTCCTCCGCTAATGTCTTCTATCTTTCAGGCTCTAGGACTTTTCCAAGTTTCCCGACCATGGGTCCGGGAACTTGATTAACAGCTTGATAGTTAAACGGGGTGGCTTTTATAGTCACTTGGTGCAATGGGCACATGGAATTGATATCTCATCGATTTTACCTCATATGAGGCCTCTTTATGCTCTTCTTGACATTGGATAACTACCCTCTTCGGATCGAACTGGATCATTCCAATAAAAGGCTCGGGTTCTTCAATCGTGATCATGTTGATCATGGGCCCATGATTCGGGAGAGGATTAGTGTTCACATTAGGGGTAAGGGTTTTGATGAAATCTAGTTGGACCAATTAAGCATCAATGAGGTCTTGAATCTTGTTTCAAAGCTCCAACAATAGTCAGTAGAGTGACCCACTTGCCCCAAATGATAACCACATTTTAGCTTGAGGTTATAGTTTCTGGGTTTGTAGTCTTCTTTGGGTGTTTCAAAGGTGATCAGGTTGTTGGCTCTAAGCCGGGCCAGAACTTGGCTAAGGGGTATAGGAATTTTAGTGAACTGTCTTTTGGATCTATTGAATGGTCGATTTAGGATTGTGGTTGTTATGACTGGGTGAAGGGTTGATTAGTGTTTGGGGTTGGTTGATAGGCGTAGGATTGAGTAGGTTTAGTGTATGGGATTGAGATGACTACACTGACAGTGGTATTATTCCCTTTGTTGTTCTTGGAGTACTTGGGGTTTGTAGTCTTTTTCTCCACATGGATCTTCCCGGTAGTAATGGCATTTTCAATTCCACATCCGGCCAATACTATCTTAGAGAAATTAGCAGTATTGTGTCTAATGAGATGGGTAAAGAATGGTTCTTCCAAAGTATTGATGAAAGTGAATGTCAAATCATTCTCCAGGATAAGGGAAGATACCATAGATGCCATTAATCTCCACCTTTGAGCATATTCCTTAAAAGACTCATCTTTCTTCTTCCTCATATTTCCTAAATCCTACATAGACGAGGCCACTTCAATGTTGAACTCCTATTGATTATAGAAAGCCCTAGCCAATTTGTCCCAAGTATTAATTTCATCAAGATCCAATTGAGTATACCATGTTAAAGCCAGACCGGTACGACTATCCTGGAAAGTCTGGACCATAAATTGCTCATATTGAGTGTACCGGCTCATCTTCCTCACATAGAGCCTAGTATGCAACTTTGGGCAACCAATACCATCATACTTTTCAAAGTTGGGAATCTTGAACTTCTCGGGGAAAGCCTCGGTTTCGATTATAGGAAAGTTTGTGATTCCGGCTTGATCAAATCCTTCCATTTTCTCAAAAGCTTTGAGTTTCTCATTGAATTGAGAGAAAAGCCTTTTCTCCATCTCTTTGTTTTAAGCCTCAATTTCCTTTTTAAGCCCGGAAGAATCGGTCTTTGCAGTGGTTTGTGGCTCATGATTAACTACTTGTTCCTCAACGGCTTGACCATCGGTAGCTTTCTTTACCTCAGAATGTTTCGGTAGTAGGTTGAGGGGCCTTAAAGTTTTGTGCAGAAGATTCATTTGCTCAGCCATTTGAAACACCATTTGTTCCAAAGTGGTGAACCTTTGCTCCAAATTGCATTGGAATTGCCAGAATTATTGTCATTGTTGCTAGCCATTTTGGATTTGGACCTAGTGATGATTGGACTTCGAATCGGGTCGAACCGTTTAGGAGCTATCTTTTAGAAACTGAATAATTCAAAAACAAGATTCCATAGTTTAGAGAAGAATAAACCAAATGCCTAATCTTGCTAGGACACACTAAATGGTCCTTCAGCTCCTTGATAGTCCTCTTCGCTGTCTATAGTTGAGCTTTAAGTGCTTGAACCTTGGCTTAAGAACTTTGCACTTCCTTTTCCATCTCTTGCTCCCTCTTCTTCATTTCTTGGTAGCGAACCTCTACCCGAGCTTTTGTCAATTCCATATAAGCTTGTGCCTTCGGGTCGAGAGTGGTAGGTGATCGACTCAACACCTTAGGAGCTTGAAATTCCAACCCATCCACCTTTGCCCTTTGATTGAGGATGTATTCTTTAGTGGCCTAGTATTTCTTCGTCTCAGTATTGATGGGGTCTATCACGTAGATTGGCTTGATTTCCTTTGTTTCCCATTTAGCTTGTATCAACCCTACTTTTCCCTCTCTTTGTGCCAAAGGAATGTCCGGGCCATCATATTCCATAGTAACTTCCTTTAATGATGGCTTGCTAGTTATATCTTGAAGTGCTCCATATTGTCTTATCACGTAAGTCGGATAATGTCACGTGGACCCGGTCAAACCAATCAAAGGAACTGCCGCATACTCCATGCATTCGGTTATTGCCGCATGAGAATGGAACCACTTAGCAATCTAAAGGAATGTGTATCCTTCTAGATCTTGGAGTAAATGCACCCACTCATAAGTTCTTGGAAGATCTTGAATGCGGACTCTTTTAATAAAGCTCAAAATAAGATCATAACCGTCTCTAATGTGGCAAACCAGACTCAAATTGCTCCCATAACCTCTAGTGTGGCTAGCAAACCAAACTATCAAGAGTGCCATACTAGACTTGAACTTAGCATAGCCTCTATTCTTCAAGTGGTTGAGAGATCTATTTTTCTCAGAGAGCAAGGCCGGGATATAAGACTTTCATGCCAAAAATTGGTCCACTAATTCCACTACTTGATAGTGGAGGAATAGGTCCCCATTCGGGAAGAGGATAGTACCGAATACTACAACTGTAAAGGCGTTAATGCGATGCTGTTCCCATGCTTCTACACCTCTACAGAAGATGGGCTTATTGTCCATGTAACTATCTAGAGATCCAAACCACTTGAACAAGTCAGAAAGCTGAATGGAGACCAAATTGCAATTCTTGAGAGCTCTAGACACATCGGTCCTCTTAATCCCTAAAAAAGAGTTGAACAAGTTCATCGGTCCTTTACTAAGTTGAGGAGTATATATTCCCACATAAGTTGGTGGAGCTTGAAGAAACCTCATGTATTCCTCAATAGTAGGACTCAAAGTGTGCTCACCAAGACAAAAGGCGGCCTCATCAATATTCCATAAGTAAATCAAGGCCCTAAAAAGATGAATGGGGACTTGGACCTTTCGTAGAGAAAGAATAAGGCCCAAACGGTCTTCAATGGATCCTCTTTGTTCTGGCTTGAAAGTTTGTAACCACTTGTTCAAAATGGGCATCGGACTAGTAGGCTCATGAACATGGATCTTGGGAATAAGATGAGCCTACATGTTGCCACTACACATATTGTTTGCCATACTTAATCTATAAATTACAAAAGAGATATATTACAACACAGTATATACATTTACAAAGTATATACATGGACAAAATTACAAGGATTTACAAGACACATCTACATGAACAGATTACAAGGAAATTAACTCTTATAAATTCAGCTTTGTTTTGTAAAAAAAAATTGAAAAACATTTTGATGGGCCATTATGTTCTATCATCATCTTCTTCATGTAGTGAATGCAAGAAGCATGGGTTGTAAAGGTCCCTCATTTAATGGGCCATGGGCCACATTAAACGGAGTGGGGGCTAATTCGTGTCCCGATGGCGGGTAACCACAACACCCGAGACCTGCTGGTGCTCTCCGTCCTAAGTTACCTAAGGTGACCCGGGTTTGACCACATCTAGCACACATTTTTTTACTCAAAATTAAAAAATCCCCCCAATATAATCCCCCATAGATATATTTATAATATATGCACAAAAGCACCTAGGTAGTACAACTATTTACCAATATACAAAATATTTATAAAGAAGAAAGCAATTTATATATGAAAAGCATGAAGTGGCTAGCCCTCTAAAAATGGGTCCCTAGTGGAGTCGCCAATCTGTTGAGCATGGATTTTGATTTTCGATTCAATTTCCTTTAATTTGACTTACATCAAACCCTAACCCATTTGATAAATCATCGACTAAGAATTAAAGAAAATATCATTTTTGAAAATTATTTTGGAGTTGCCACCTGACTAGAGTCAGGAAAAAAAAATGAAAACCAAGATCAATAGGTAGGTTAATCTCGGTTATGCTACTGATCCGCAAAAAAAATCGTTTTAAAAAAAAATGAAAACAAAAAATT
Source organism: Combretum micranthum (assembly GCA_024138025.1). Taxonomy (NCBI): domain Eukaryota; kingdom Viridiplantae; phylum Streptophyta; class Magnoliopsida; order Myrtales; family Combretaceae; genus Combretum; species Combretum micranthum. Next base: position 761,524 of record JAMXBD010000495.1, on the reverse strand, counting down.
AACTTGAGTCCAGGGACTAACCTATTAAAACCTAAACGGTTACCACTTATAGCTTTCCAATTAAAATTGCTTTCTTTCATGTCCTAAATCTAAATTATAAAATATTTACGAGGCTCTAACTAACTAATCCTATAGCTAATATTTACAAATATGTACACATTTACTAATTTAATCAACTAATCAATTTCCATTAATGATCATATATAATCTAAGAACTCAATATAGTTACATTAATCAAATCCTATCAAATTCTATCAATATTCACATAGCCTAAACTAAACTAAGAGAATCAATCAAATTCACAAAAATAATTTTTTACATATTTTAAGTCGCCCATTTAGGTGCCTATGTACCTGCTGAGTTTTTAATTCTTTTCACTTTAAATTTGTTAAATTTTGATAGTTTTGAAAAAATTAGCTTTTTGATGATATGGATACTAAGATTTATCAATTGAAGTTCTTGCTATTTCTTGCTATTTCATAAAAATCAAATATTTTTCTAAGTGTCAAAACTCTTTAAGGAAACATAGCATATCAATCCACATGTTATCATTAATTAATTACCACAAGAAATCAAATTTCATACATACAAGAGAAAAAAAAATGTTATTACAAACATATAAAAGATGAAATATTTATAACATCAAATGGTATATCATGGACATCATGGTTATCATATAATAACTTATTATTTGAGTACATCATGACAAAGGTTCAATCTATGTCATTAAAGTATTTTAAAAAAAAACTGAATTTATTAGTCAAGGGATTATAGTAAAAGTTAAAATCAAAGTGCTATGATAATATTAATAAATCAAATTTATGAAAATCAATTGTCAAAGCTATAATAAATCTTGTCAAGATAAAAAATTAATTTAGGAATTTTAATAACAATTTTATACAATATAAACCTAAGAGTTTAGTCTATAAACAATATTACAAACCAATCACTCAAACAGACATATTAATTAACCTCATGTTTTGAATGCCTAAACAACTAATAATAATATGTAATATTTATTATGTCAGAATCTTATTATTGTTTATTATTTTTCATTGTTATAATGCTACGATAATTCACTAACTTATAATGTTATATTACTATATGCTTTATTAAGTAAAAAAAAGGGCTTACCTAAGGATTGAATGCACGCAGGGGAATTGATGGTCGGAACTCTGGCTGGTTGACTTAAGACAAACGAACGTGGAATTGGGTTGGGGTGATCACAAGGTGATGCGGTGGCCGAATAGGAGGGTTTTGAAGCCCTCGATCTGCCAAACACTTTGGTAGCTTCTAATTGCTCTGATTTTCCTTTTTTTTATGAAGAATTTAAAATTAGAATGTTGAAACCTAAATTTGAGAATACTAAGATGACATCAAAAATTGAGAATAAAATTAAAGTATTGGGAGAGAGCAGACCTTTTTTTTTTTTTTTTTAAATGGAAGATGGGGAGACTATTTATATGTTTTAATTCAACTCAAAACTTTCCTAAATAATCCATTGAAAATCTAGGGTTTTAAGACACGGTCTTCACAAATTAGAAAAATCGAAGCCAAAACGGTTGTAACTTTCCAATTAAATGTCCTGTCAGATATGTCTTTTCTATATTATAACGACCCAAATCTTCAATCTTGCCTAAAAAACGAATTTCACACATTTTTGAGGTTTTGAGGAAACTAACAAAAACGCCTTTTTTCCTAATTTTCAAGCCCAAATTTGAAACAGTTATTATTAATGAAAACGCGTAATCTACATACCAAATTAAACTACTTCATACCTAATTTCCATATGTGCATTTAGTTTGTGGAAATCATGTCTGGAAATGGCCAAAAATGGACCCAAAGAGGGCTTAGAAGATGAATAGTATTATTATTTTCATTTTTTATTATTTTTTTAATTTTCTGCATATTATACTATATTATATATGTATACATATTACATCTATTATATTTATTTCCCTTAATTTGATTTATTTTCCTAATTTTCATTTATAATCCTAATGCTTATAATTGCAAATATTTCTTTAATTTAGCCATATATACTAATATTAACATCTTATTATCAATAATTTGATAAAAATAAATTATCAAAATGAGGTGTCTACAAATCTGATACAATTTATGCCTAACTTCATTCGTGGATGAAAATTCCCTCCTTTTGAAGTTCTTTATGATTCCCTTTACCTTGATTAAATCCTTATAATGAAATTCTTGTTTGTTAACTTCCATTAAATTATTAAGATGTCACATGCTTACTTATACTGAGAAGGAAAAAGATTGTCTCCCTAATTTGAATGAACCAACCTCAATGCCATCTCCATAATTCAAGAGAAGCATTAATTTAATCTTACTAAGCATTATCTTCTCTGCTTCTTATCATACCCAAAATTATATTATTTACAATCTCAATCAAGAGTATGTTCAATAGCATTAATATTTGACATTTCACATATATGAATGTCAAAAATTGTATGAATTATTTATCCTTATTTATATAAAGAAAGAACCAATGACATTAAACATGTGTCATCCTCTACTGTGGCAAGTTATACAAAGTGTACCCATTTTAACTTTGGGCATCTATGCATAAAACTTCGATATTTTCTCCTTGGTTAAGTAAGATTAACAAATCTCATTTTTCAATTATTTGACTATTTCATTTTAGCAAGTTTAATGTTAACCAAATTAGTTAACATTTATATGTTTCTCGATGCAACAATAATATGTTACTTGTAACAAGTAATTTTCTTGGTTGATTGGTTACATTTTATCTATGAAATGGGTTGAATTGTCAACTAGCTAGGCTAAATATTTAAATCCCCTTTAGGCATATATCAAACCAAGAATAATTTTAGATAATCAAATACCGTAAATTTTTCACTTATATATAATATATCTCTGTTATTAATCTATGCATCCTCTAATTTATCTATAAGACTATCACAAAATATATACAACAGGGAAAAAATATAAAGATGATCAGTACTTATCTTTTATTAGTAATATTGATAAATACGTATATATATTGCATTATGCACAAATTTTAACAATGGGAAAAGAAGCGGATTATTCTATATTGACGCGTTAGAATTTAATTTTTAACATTTTTAATATACAATTATAGAGTATTGACGACCCAATATCGAGTCCTTAAGCTATGATTTACGAACACAATAAATATGCAATCACTGTTACAAATAAATAAATCATTTGTGTTTTGCAGTTTTCTCCGTGAATCTATAATGATAACACTAATTATGTTGTTACATATGGTGCATGGATGATACATTTAGTAAAATTATACAAATGGGCCGGCCTTAGAAGGACTGAATTGCGGTAGTTGTTTAGTGTGAACATCACAGAGAAGTCTATATTCGGTTATTACACATGTTATTTTATATGCAATTTTGCCGTGGTTTTGCACTTGCAATCTAGCCATTAAAATTTGTGTGGAAATTTATTTCAACCTTTCTAATTTGAAATGGATGACCGGCCAAAAAAAGTTTGAAATGGACGGCTTGTTCATTTAATCGTATGGAGTAAGGAGGGAATTTACTTTCAATTGAATATAGAGTTCTAATACCTATTATAATATTCACTTAGTATAAAAATAAACCAAGTAATTGGGGGTAATAGTAAAATATTTATAATACATACATCTACTTTATTATAAAAATATAATAATTATATAAGTGATATTTTCAAAATATGATATTTATTATAAAAATTAAAAACAAATCATTTAATGATGATTTATATGTGTGCGATCATGAATTAACATTTATTATTTTGCATAATAACATTTCAATATAAATTGTAATTACCCTCAACTAAATATCATAATAGTAACTTCACTTAAAATGAAGAAGAAATAATAGTTATTCTTATCAAGTAAATGAAATGTTGGTGTTTATAGATTAATATACTGGTGCTTTCGTCTTGACTTTCGAAAAATATACAAAATAACTAATATCTTCGTTGATGTAGGTAATGCATGGTAGAAAAATTTAACTAAATAAATACTATTAAGATATTTGTATTTTAGACCGTCATTAATTTGCCTTCTGACCATAAAGAAATGACAAAACATGGTGGCTGGATTTCGAGCTAAGGGATATTATAATAATAATAATCGGGTATATGATCCAGAACCATAAATGCAGTTAACTTCCTAACAATTTGCATGTGCTACCTGCACAAAAACCATTAAAAAGAAATGAAGAAAGTTCACATGAGCTCCAAGATTGATCATATGCTAAGTCAACAATATATATAAATATATAATACACACACACATATTTCTATCCACATGCTAGAGAGTATAATATTTTAATTTTTCAACTAGCAATGTTTAGTTCGTATCTATATATTCTCAGCTTTTCATAGATAAGGTTATACATAAATAAATAACACAGGAAGAGTTTCAAATCAAAGACCAGAGAGAGATTCAATTGATAAACAAAAAATAATAAGCTAGTTTCGGACACAAAAGTGAGATGGACAGAGCGATGTGATTTAGGCACAAAAACGAAAATAATAATAATAATAATAATATTGTATGTGAACGCATAATTAGATCCAAGTGAAAATCATCTTTATTGTCATTTACTTTTAATTTCAAAAAATTTACAAGGTAATCAATATAATCTATTCTTTATTTTCTTTTAAACAATCATTATTACAATATCATGTTTGGTATGTTGGAATAACTTGAAATAAAATAAATTGGAAGCAAAGGAATAGAATGGAATAAACAAGGGATTGACGAATACATTCCTATGTTTGGATATGGTTACAGAATGGAACAGAATGATATGGAATAAGTATGTAGTAGGATTTATCAAACATACCCATCCCAATAAATATAGGTGATAAATGTGTAGGATAAAAAGAGTCATAATTGAATTCCTCCTAAAAGCAACCTAGATTCATGATTCTATTATGATCCATTCTAACGTATCAAATATGTCATGTGAGATGTGATAGGAATTAAGTTGTAGGTTTAATTACGTACCAAAGTACAGCCAGAATATTGCAAAATCTTACTCTTAGAATTCTCAATGATAGATTGGAGCCCAATGAAGCAAAATGGATTTCTTGTTTCAGATTGGATGGTGATAACACTCATATGGACACAATTTGTTGGGTTTGTGTGTTAGATGAAGACAAGTTGAGCAAGTATATTTAAGGATCAAAAGACTTAACTTTTAACTTTTGGTGAAAGTGAGTTTCAATGGAACTTGTATTAGGAACAAAAGCGAATGCAAAGAAAAAGTGGAGGAATGTTGATTCTGTGCTCATGACGTATAAAGTATATGCATGTGTTTGAGGCCGTGTTGGAGTCATTTTCACAAATTTTTTGTCACACCAGTGGTGAATCCAAAATATTATTCAATGAGGCTAAACATTTATAAACAATAATATGAAAATAAAAACATAAATTATATTTTAAAAAATTACAATTGTTCTGGATGGTTTGCCATATTTTCAAGCTATTGGAAGATCTTTTCACTTTCTATACTACTAAATATGTCCTTTTCTGTATAGTTCACCATACAGTCATTCAACCGTTCATCTCCAATCGGTAGTGTAGCCAAACCTTTATAATGTTCATGACATAGAAGATGATTGTTTACTCGGAAATTTTCTTTTAAAATACCATATCAACTTAAAGAAAATTGATTTATAAAAATAGATATAAATGAAAAATAAACTTGAAAGATGAAGAAAAAAAACTCAGATGAAGATGAACAGCAAACTAACGTGTTAGAAATTTTGGTTGAACTGTTGAAGAAATGATTATCGTGGAAGATATTCTTAATGTACCAGACAAAGATAGAAAAAATTTAGGACTTTTGAAATTCTTTCTTCCTTTTTAATCATTTTTCGTCAATTGATTAAACAAATATAATAAAGAGTATTAGCAAAATAGGAAAACAAATATAATGAAATAAAGAGCTAACCTCTTTAGAACGTGGCATTAGTATTTAGTATATTAAAAATTTAAAATCAAAATTAGTAAGAGTTAGAAAAGGAAACAAATACAATTAATAAAGGAGCAATCGAATAAAGTCGAAACTTAATTATTGGAAGCAACCATTTACATGCATAATGTATTTTTAAGGAAAATAAGAAATTAGTGGCCCCACGTTAAATTTGTCCCTGCTTCACACTAGAGGAATACATGGGCCTGAGCACAAATCATATAGATGATCGTGTAGAGCCTAGTTTCGTGTATTTATACAATTTTTTGTGAAGCCTGCACGTTTACTGTAGTTGTAGTCGTTGTTGACTGTTGTACAATCATCCCAACTTATGTGTTTGCTAAATCTAGCTATTTGGATTGTCTGATTTTTGTCAGTATTGGATATATATCGTATCAATATTTATAATTCATCGATATCATATCTATATCGATTTAGTATTGGTTCAGTTTAATAAGTTTATAAATAAAAATATCAATCTTTTATCGATTACATTAGTATTACGTCAACTTCAGACATTGCAAAGTTTCATTCTTAATAACATTTATTTACAATCCACTTATAACCCTGTCATACCAATAACAGGAAAAGACATTATTGTACATTTTTATTTCCTTAATTTCTAACCTCCTCACAATGAGCATTGCACAATGAATTTCCGAACTTCTATGGCTCCTTTCAAATTACACTAGTATTCACTTTGTAATTTTGTATATAGATTAGGAATTGTACTTGCAAATACTTGCAAAAACCATCGTTCCTTCAACCGATCACTTTAGCTTTAACTTATTAAATTCTTTTTATTAAAACTAGACATCTCTAGAGGCTAGATCCAAACTGAAATCTAGTCCACTCTAAAATCATTAGGTCAATATCCAAGAATCGACCTAGACGACAGGTTTATACCTAGATGATGACCTATTGGGTCCTATCAAGATCATCAATCAAAACTCGGGACCCACATCACTATTGAAAAAAAAATTATAATATGAAAGAGTTATAAACGAACATCAAATAATAATTAATGTAAACATTGTTTATTTTTCAAAAGAAAAGGTTTATTATAAATACTATTTCCCATTTTAATACAAACAAATTATAATCTATCCATAATATTTAATGTATTGTTAATAACATGCAAAAAGGAAAAAAAAAAAAAAGAAAGAAAGAAGAATAAGAACAAATGTCTATAGCTTAGAATCACGACCTGGCAGTTTTGTTCCGATTTTGAATTCGAACCGGCCCTAAAAGATGTCTAAAGCTTTAGGACATTCACATGAAAAACCGGGAGAGGTGGCACCTATGGAAGGGAAAAGAAAGAGGGAGTTCCTTTTAGCAGCATCGTTCTGTAGAAATTGTGTGTGTGGAAACATAAAAGAGAGCCACAGGTCCATCATACGTTTGGTTATTTTCGGATCCGATTCAACATCAATTACGAGGATGGGATTCCTTATATTTTAAATAAATCAGAAGTACTTTCACTGAGATTTCCTTCACATTGATTTATTCTTTTTGAGTATTTTACTCTATCTACTAATTTTAAAAGGGTACTTGAACTTTTTATTTTGTAAAACAAATATATCTTAAAACGAAATCTATAATAGAAAAATAAATCAATTTTAAATTTTTTCACCTAAAATACCTTTAATCGAATCTGGCATCGTTTCTTACCAAAAAATGCTGTGGCAGGTAAAGTTGATTAAAAATTTATTTTTTCTATCTATGGTGTCAATATTTTTTTATTTTTACTTTTTTTCCTTTCTCTGTCTACGGCCTCTCTGCTCCTTCCTCCTTCATCATTGTTCTTGCTCTCTCTCACCCTGACACAAACACCACTATTGCCACCATTAATACTACCACCATCAACATCACCACCACCGCTACAAACGCAATACAATAATTCGATAATGAATGGTAGTTAAATCTATGAAAAAAAAATTTCAAGTAATTACCAATATTTTTCAAAATCAAAATGAAAGAAAATTAGTACTCTACATAATTTTTTATTAATAAAAATAAATAAGATTAAGTCCATTCACTAACCCAATTATTGATGAATGGTAAAGAATCTTAAAAAAAGAAAGGAAAGCTCAAAATGAAAAGGGGGCTTAGATCCAATGATTGATATCAAGCAAGGGGAAGGATGGAATCTCGCCATGGCTACGACACGCCCCTAGGATCATCTCGGTAAGATACGGACATATATATTTATATATAGAAACAAAAAGAAAAAAATCAAAGTGAAAAATCTTTTTGTGTTTTTCCTTCAAATGTATAAAATATATAAACAAAAAGATGGAATGGAATGAAGCGTAGACATTAGTTCATTCTTCGGATGGGTTAATGTATAGAAAGAGAGAGAGAGAATGAAAGAGATTGCTCGCGAAAGCAAGCAAAACTCCAAACTAAACTGACTGGAGATGGTCAAAGTCATCAACTTCGCATTAAACCAGACAGCGGCAACCGATGACCAAACTCATGTCGACACCGCCAAATATATAGGGTTGGAGAGGTGGTGGAGTTTATTGCTACAATAGTTGGGTACGGTGGTGCCAACCCATTTGCTAATGGGTTTAGGGTTGGCGTTTTAATCAACTTCACCTGCCACATTAGCTTTTGGACGGAAAAATGGTAAGAATTCAACCTAAGGTATCTTATGTGGAAGATTTTGAGAATTTAGGTATTATGTGTTTTATAAATTTTTTTTAGGTATATTTCTATTGTAAATCAAAAAGTTCAGATAATATGAATGAAATTACCCAATTTCAAAAAGTTGGACTATTTGGAGAAAAAGATACAAAGTGAATGACTAAACAAAGAGTAGAAAGCACCATAAGAAAAATGGGATTTAAGTTGCATTTGGTTGTAAGAACTGAACAGATAAGGAGGATTGAACAACACAAAGTAATATTGAACAATACTACATGTTTGATGCACATGATACAGGACAGCGCTGTATAAAATTTTTATTTTGGAATTCTTATTTTTATCCAGTTCTAATATTTTTGTACCATTAAATATAAAAGATAAAAATTTTATATTTTTCCATCCTTTGAAAAGAGTTTTGTCCAGTCTAGATACATTTCGTAAACCAAACATGGTACAATGACTTTATCCAATTTAATACCTTGATAATTAGGTAACTAAACGCTATCTTAAAAATTAAATTTTTGTTTTTGAATATAAATTTATGTTTTAAAAATCATTATCACTGATTTTATTTATCAAAATATAATTTATTTGATCTGGTTTTCGATCGCAAAAATTTCTATCTTTAAAAGTTTATTTTCCTATAGTGAAACAAAAATGAGAATAATAATAAAAAATAAATAAAAGGTAAACGATTCAAATGTAAAGATAAAATAAAATGGTATCTTTCCACTTGCAAACATAAATTTACTGGCCAGTTTGGACCAAAAATATAATACCGTCCTATAAGCCTCTCAACTAATCCTACTTTGTCTTCTTACATAGGAATATTGATTTAATAATGACCTAAACAGTTCTTACCTAGTATTGAACAGCCATTTAGATAAAAAATAAAATAAAATATATAATTAATTAATTAAAAAAAGGGTCTTGAAACACACACGATGTAATGTGTGTATATATAGGTCTATCATCGTACATGTTTTCTCATCTCTTGAGATTGTAAAACTCATAGAAGACCTATATAACTCATTCACTTGTACAGCGATGGCTGGGTACGTCATACGATATTTTTTGCGTGGCGGCAATGGACGTCGAAAGAACAGAAGTCCACCAGCTGCCTCTCATGGCAGCGACCAGTTGAGTTTCGGCGAATGCATGGTAGGGATATTATGTGCACCGATACTTCTTATGTAAGTTCTCTTCATTCTTTTTAACATAGATATACATACCTTTAATAATGCTTCTATGCATTTTTATTTTATAATTTCTCTATATATATTGCTAATTTTCTTTTATTATAATTCCTTCCAATTTGATAAATTATAAATGATAGTTTGAAGATTTATTTGATTATTTTCCTTTCATTGCAAAAATTAAAATAAATATGATAAGTATTTTAATGATCCAATTACGATTGAAAAGGAACTTGAGTTGTTCACAATGACGCACATAGCTAGTCCCATAAAAGAATATTAAGGACAATAAAATTTCTCTTTTATATATCACACTTTTCCTCCAAATAATACTCTCTTCATACAAAAAGCAAATATTCTTTGCATCTTTCATTCCGTAATTACTCAGTCTTCTATAGTGTTTTACTAGGTTTAGCAACACCGTTTAAAACTAGTAGTTAAGTACAGATAATTGATAACTCTCAATGACATCTCCTTAGTCTAAGTCCTTAATGTCCCATCATGATGGCAAGGCAGTTTAGACTCGTAGACCCATTGATTTACAAAGTGGGTCCAAAGAGGTCCGACTCTTTTTAAATTTTTTTTTTCACATTTTAAATATAAAAAATATTATGCTACAGTTATTGCAATAAAATAAACATTGCCAAATGCCAATTCCATTGTGCACGCTAAAAGTTTTGAATTTGAGTCCCATTGTTTGACATTCACATGCCACTCCTTAATCAAAGGTCATTCACTAAGAGTAGACTAGCTTATAGGTCATGGGAGTTTTTGCTTTATTGATATTCTCACTTCCATGCACCAAATATTAGCAATATTTTCTTTTGTTCTTCAAAGAAAATCATTATCTTTTGTAAAACATGTTGCTCAGGACCCTTTTTAGATCCATCGGTTTGGACAGGTCCATCTCATGGACCGCAGGTCCACAAGAAAGGTTCAAAATGCTCTTGATCCAAGAAGATGTTTAGCTCTCAAGATATAATTTCACGATATCACACTAAAACCCTAGATCAATCACGTAAAAATTTATAAATAGTGTTGCTTTGAAGAGGGAGATGAATTTTGAGTGTGCTAAAATTTAGCCAAAGCGAATTATTGATTATTAGCTCTTGTTATTAATTTGTTTGCAGTGGTGCCTTGGCGACTTGCTGCTTCTGCTGTTTCACCTGGACTCCTTGGGATTGATGATTTAAAGGGCTCTCCTGCTTGTTGGTGCTCTAATTGGACGTCTTATGATTTCTATTTGAATTAGTTGTTGTTGTTGTTGTTGTTTATTTTATTTTATTTTTAGTCTTTCCCCAGATGTATTTCATAAGTGCTGAGGTTTGTGACTTTGTCATCAGTTATCGGATAATGAAGCATTGGATTTTTCATTAATGCAATTATATATATTATATAAATGTGACCAGTTTATGATCTTTTCTAAATGATATCAATGGAGTTAGAACAGTATAATACAAAACAAAACATAAAACCCATAATACATAGTTTCACTAGATCATACTAATTCGAAATCTTCTACTAAACAATAGGGTAATGAAATTTTAAGGGACACTTGTTTCAAACAAAGCCCGTGAAGTATAAAGATTTGGTCGTTGGAATACTATTCAAGCAATAGCTTTTCGATCTCCTAGTTTGAATTTTACCAAATAAGCCATAAAAGCTAAATCTATAAAGAAAATGGAGTTAGAGAAGTGCTCTTCACTTGGGTTCCAGCACATTCCTAGCTTCCAAATAATCAATCTGTAAAAGAAACATTTGAGCATAAGGTTTATATAGAGTTGACCAAGTCCAACACAACCTTGGGTTGGATCTGTAAAAAGAGATTAGAGATTTTCTCGGCGTGTCTGTCTTATTTCTCTTATCACAGTGGTTAACAATGACTTATGAATGCAAGTCTTGCCCATTCAAGTCAAGTAAAAAAAAAAGTCAATCTTCAAGCCCCCGGTCAAGGAAGCAAGCACATAATTTAAGGTTGACCGGCCTCCAGAGCCCCTGTTCTCTTTTCTCTGCTTCATGTGATCTTTAATCTTTTGTATTATAAAATCAGTTATAAAGCAAGCAAGTTATTAAATATTATTTTGCTCTGCATTAAACAACCATATAAATAATACAACAATATACATTGTCACAACCCCAAAAAAATGTGAGTATTATTATTATTGTTATTAGTAGTAGATGAATGTGAACCGAACCAGTGGGATTAGTGGTGAAATAGTCCAGTTCACACGATTAGGTGAACCAACGTTATGGCCATGATATGAACCGGCCAAATTGTGGGCAAGCTATGGCCATCTTCCATTTCAATTTGTTTTAATTGGAATTTTTTTTTTTTTTTGGGCCCGCTTTCAATTCTCTTTATATTGGGAATTGAACCAAATTTTAAAATTCCAAAATAGCCTAATTGCGTTTTTACTTTCAAAATTTATTTCTCGAAAAATCGTTTTGCCCTTCAAATTTTTATATAGCTCATTTAAGGCGAATTCAACATGTTAATCCACTTTAAATGGAATTCCGATAGAGTAATATTTTAGCTAAGTTGAGTGGTAAATGTAATTTTTTTTTTTTTTTTTGCCAATTACAATGGGAGTGGGGAATTTGAACCTAAGTTTCCTGAAATGAGAGATCAAAAGATGTGCTAATAGGTTACAAGGTCATTGGTGATGTAGTGTCTAAACTTTGTAAAATTATTTAATTTAGTACTTGAATTTTAAAATAATCAATTTAATATTTATGACTATATTTACTATATCTTTAACAATGTTTGCAAACTTTGAAGACACATCATTGGGTTGAATATTAACTAATGTCATTTATTGAGATATACTAGTTCTTTCACATTAGAATATAGAGCAAACAGTAGTAAAAATTGTCATGAAATTTTTTATTATGTATTAAATTAACCATTTAAAATTAATATATCAAATTGAATTTTTACATAAAATTTAAATAAATTTTTTTTATCATTTTCCATTTCCTTTATTTTGGGTTCAGACCTTTTTTTTTTTTTCCCTTCTCACTGCCTGATTTCGCAGACCACGAATTTAAAGATAGAAATCCCCGAAAATTACCGCAAATATTCACTCATTTGTCATCTAAATTTGTGTTAATTTGGCATTGGATGGAGTAGGCCCACTGTTTCTGGTCGAATAGTTTCCGTGATATGGGAGTCCCTTTATCAGGTTAATAATTAGCATTGAATGGTCTTCTTTGGTTTACACGGTTACCATTAGCACATCGAATTATCAACCATTCCCCTACTTTCTCATGTAAGACCGATCTAAATCCTTAATAAAATATATAACCAATATCTTTTTAAAAAACTTAGATCGATGGATTTATCATACTCATTCATCATATCTTTAAAGGCTAAATCATGTTGGAAGATTATAATAATTGGGATAAAGTTATTTGAACTCACAACATTTTGAGTGATTTAATGTTAGAAAAAGATTCTCTCTTTTCTCCTTGCCTATGCGATAACAAACAGATAACAATAAACATAAAAAAAATCAACACTATGATTTACGTAAAAAACCTCAAATCAGGAAAAAACCATGGGACCACCACACGCACAAATCTTCCACTGTTGAAAATGGGTTTTACAATTTCTCTCACTAGTCACAATAGTGGATTACTCAAGCTCACTAACAACAAATGGAATCAACAACAAATAGCTTTTCTCTCTCTAGATTCTATCTCTAGGATATGAGATAGCCTCCTTGTGTCCCTCTATATGTAACCAAAGACAAACGGGAACAAAATATAACAAAACAAAGGAAAAACACATAAAAAACAAGGTTGACACATGATCAAATAAAGGTTGGTGGGGTTAAGGGAGGTGTTGAAAATTAGTGTTCCCACATCGGTCGTACACCGGCGATGTACCTCCCATACGCCAGCGGCATTGAAGCCGCTAGTCTAGAGCTCTCAACAGAAAAATACAAATTCAGTACAATTTTAAGGCTATCTCAAGGCCAATGGTGCACATGTCCAATCTACTAGCATACCTCCTGTTTTCACAAAAACTCTTTGTTTTGCACTTTTTCTTCTAAGTATATCCTATATACTTAGGATTTCCTTGTTAGAGACCTATACGAGCTGATTTATAACCCAACAATCTCCCCTTCTAGCTCATATGGGGTTTCTACACTCATGTTGTCTTTCTGCACCTGATAAGTTTGTCTTTGGGTAGAGCCTTAGTCATCATATCTGATGCATTATTATCAGTATGAATCTTTCAAGCTTCAATTGCTTTGACTCAAGTCTATCCCGAATCCAATGATAATTACATCAATGTGTTTGGATATGTAATGGAACATTGGATTCTTGTGAAGATGTATAACACTTTGGTTGTCGCAAAACAACTTCAAATCTTCTAATTCTTGACCCAGTTATTCAAAAAACTTTTTCATCCACAAAACTTCTTTGCAAGCTTCAATCATGCTGCATATTCTACTTCAGTGGTAGATAGAGCAACATAATTTTGCAACTTAGATTTCCATGAAATATCTCCCCCTGCATATGTAACAAGATAACCTGAAGTGGACTTCTTGGAATCCAAATCTTCAGCCATATCAACATCTGAAAACCTTTCCAACATAGGCTTACTACCACCTTCAAATTGCAGACATAACCTAGAAGTGCCCTGAGATATCTTAGAATCCATTTAATAGTGGTACAATGCTCTTTACCTATATTCAAGGGAAAATGTCTTACAACACCAATAGCATGAGCAATATCAGGTATTGTGCATATCATAACATACATTAGACTCCTAACCACTGAAGTATATAGGATCTTCTTCATATCTTCTTTATCTGCCTCACTTTTAGGACATATTGAGAACTCAATTTCAAGTGACCTGTAAGTGGAGAGTAAACAGGTTTGGCTTTGCTTATATTGAATCTCTCCAGTACCTTTTCTAGATATCTCTTTTGTGATTACCACAGCTTGTAGCTCTTCTTGTCTCTAACAATTCTCATGTTAAGGATTTGGCGTGTGGGTCCTAAGTCTTTCGTGGAAAAATACTTGCTCAACGACATCTTCAAATCTTAAATTTTCTTGGCACCAATGCCAACAATTAACATATCATCAACATAAAGAAGGACTATCAGAAACTCACAATTTGCAAACTTCTTCAAGAAAACACAATGATCCGATGCAGTCCTGGTATAACCATGATCAATCATGAAGGAATCAAACTTTCTGTATCATTGTCTTGGGGCCTGTTTCACCCTATACAAACTCTTCTTCAATCTATAGACAAGATTCTCCTTCCCCTTGACCTTAAACCCTTCAAGCTACTCCATATAAATTTCTTCCTCCAATTCTCCATGAAGGAATGCAGTCTTCACATCAATTTGTTCAATTTCTAGGTTCAAACTGGCTGCAATACTTAATACAACTCGAATGGAAGGCATCTTCACCATAGGTTAGAAAACTTCATCAAAATTAACCCCTTTTTCCTAACTGAACCCCTTCACAACCAGTCTTACCTCGTATCTCAGTTGTGAACTATTTTTATCAGTCTTCAACCTATAAACCCATTTGTTTTCCAGGGGTCTCTCGCCATTAAGCAACCTCACAAGATCATAAGTTTTGTTCTCATGTAGAGATTTGATTTCTTCTTACATGGCTTTGATCCACTCTCTTTTCTTCTCATGTGTCATAGCTTCTTGATAAGATTCAGGTTCTCCCCCATTAGTCAGCTTCACAAATTCTCCAAGATTATATATTACTGATGGTCTTCTTTCTCTTGAAGATCTCATCAACTCAATCTGCTACTAAAGCTCTTGGAGCTCTTCAACTATGTCTTCTACACCTCCATCAATAGAACCTTCAGTTGAGGGCTTGGATCAACATTTGTCGGAATCTAAGCCAGGATTTTTCCTTTTCAAGCTTCTCTATTCAATTATTTGGTCTTCAAGAAAGACCACTTCTCTACTCTTGATCACCTTTTTCTCTATTGGATCCTACAGCCTGTATCCATAGTCATCATGTGCATATCTAAGAAAAATACATTTCTTGGAGTTAGCATCAAGCTTTCCTCTCTCATCCTCTAGGATATACACAAAAGCCCTGCAACCAAAAACACGTAAGTGATCATAAGATATATCTTTACCTGACCAAACTTTCTCAGGGATATCTCTATCCAGAGCATATGAGGGAGATAAATTTATCAAATCAACAGTAGTCATCATTGCTTCACCCCAAAATGATTTAGGCAGCTTAGTTTATGATAACATGCACTTCACTCTCTCAGCAATAGTGCGATTCATTCTTTCAACAACACAATACTGTGGGGTCTTTGGAGCAGTCTTTTCTAGTTTGATTCCATGAGCATTACAATACTCCTCAAATTGTCCTTTATACTTTCCACCATTGTCTGCTTTAACACAAATTAACTTCCTCCCAGTTTCTTGTTCTACTCTAAAGTGATACTGCTTAAAAACATTCTTCAAAGGATAAGTCCAAAGCTTTCTAGAGTGATCATCAATAAACGTAACAAAATATGAAGCACCACCTACTGACCTATCTTTCATATAACAAACATATGTATGAACTAGATCCAATACATGACCTTTCCTAGAAGGTGGATTTCTCTTAAATGTAACCCTGTGTTGTTTACCAATAAGACAATCTGTGCAATTCTTTAGATGAATACCTTTGATATCAAGTAGAAGCTGCTTCTTTACAAGCATCTAGAGTGCTTTCTCACTCATGTGACTAAGCCTTTTGTGCCACAACTCCATAGAAGCTTCATTTATCAAATTGACATCTGCTTTACCTAGTTTTGCTAACATTAGGTAAAGGGTATTAGATTTCTTTCCGTTGGCAACAATAAAGAACAGTTGGTGAGCTTCCATCTACCCTCTCCAAAGTGACTGTGATAGCCATCATCATCTAGCTTTCCTGTAGATATCAAGTTCAGGCGAATGTTTACAACATGTCTCACATCTTTGAGTATAAGCCTACAACCAGTGTTAGTCTCCAAAATAACATTTCCAATGCCTACAATCTTAGAAGTTTCATTATTTCTCATCCTAACATTACCAAAATTACTAGAAATGTAAGATGAGAAAAAATCACCGTGTGCAGCCACATGAAAAG
The DNA here is from genome assembly GCA_024138025.1 of Combretum micranthum. Lineage (NCBI taxonomy): Eukaryota > Viridiplantae > Streptophyta > Magnoliopsida > Myrtales > Combretaceae > Combretum > Combretum micranthum. The sequence continues at coordinate 744,582 of JAMXBD010000495.1, read as the reverse complement.
AGGCACCAGAATTAGTTACCCAATCACTATCATGACCAGCTACACTAACACATTCATCATCCCAATTAACCACAATCTCATGATCTGCTACAGTAGTTGTGTCTTCACTTTTATCTTCATCTTTATCCTTACCCTGATCTCTCTTCTGCTGTGTACATTCTCTCTTAAAGTGCTCTGACTTGTCACAATAGAAACATTTGAGATTTTGTCTTCTTATTGACTTAGATCTTCTCTTGGATTAGTCAGATTTGTCATTTGGGCCTCTATTCCTGCTTCTACCATGTTTGCGTGGCTTGTCAGTAGCAAATGCTCGAGTTTTAGAAGTCATACCTAGATCTCTTCTCCTGTCCTGTTTATTTATCAAACTATCCTTCACCATCTCAAGTGTTACTGTTCCATTTGGTGCTGAATTACTAACTGACACCACCAGTGCCTCCTAGCTTTCAGGCAATGAACTCAGCAACAATAGTGCTTGTATTTCATCATCAAGGAAAAATTTCATAGCCATCAGTTGATTCACAAGCCTTTGAAACACACTCAAGTGCTTAAACATATCGGATCAATCCTTGTATTTCAGATTTACACTCTCCTTATCAAGGAGGTTTTGTCTAAGGTTGTCTACCTTTCAAACACGAACTCTAGTTTTCTTCATAGGACAACAGCCCTGGCCTCCTGAGCAACATGATGACAGACACTTTAATCAAACCACTATCGAATATATCTAACAGTCTTTCTGTCAGATCCTCCAATCTTGATCAAATGTATCCTCTGCCTTTGCAGCATCACCGCCTAAAAGTAAATACAGATCTTTGTAATACAAAAGATCCTCTATCATAAACTTCTAGATCGAATAATTTAATGAGGTTAATTTAATCACTGATCCTGATGATTCAACAATTGTTACACTTTCTCTGACACAAAAAAAAAGGAAGAAAGAAACCCTAAAAATCCTACCTTTTCTTGAACTTGGCGCTCTGATACCACTTGTTAGGAAAAGATCCTCCCTTTTTCTTCTTGCCTATGTGATAACAAACAGATAACAATAAACAAAAAACAAATCAACACCAGGATTTACATGGAAAACCTCACATCGGGGAAAAACCATGGGATCGCCACATGCATAAATCTTCCACTATTGAAAATGGGTTTTACAATTTTTTCACTTGTCACACTAGTGGATTACTCAATCTCACCAAAAATAGGTAGAATCAACAACAAATGGCTTCTCTCTCTAGATTCTCTCTCTAGGATATGAGATAGCCTCCAGTGTCTCTCTATTTGTATCCAAAGAAAAACAGGAAAAAAAATATAACAAAATAAAGGAAAAATGCATAAAAAACAAGGCTAGCACGTGACCAAATAAATGCTAGCAGCATTAAGGGTGGTGCTAAAAATCATCGTTCCCATGCCGAAGACTTTGCTGCCTATGCTTGCGGCATACGTCCCTTACGTCAACGTATCCAGTCTGGAGCTCTCGGCAAAAAAATGCAAATTTAATACAATTTCAAGGCCGTCTCAAGGCCGGCAATGCACATGTCCAATCTGCCAGCATACCCTCTATTTTCACAAAAACTCCTTGTTTTGCAATTTTTCTTCTAAATATATCACATATACTTAGGATTTTTTTCCTTGTCATAGACCCATATGAGCTGAATCTATAACTCAATATTTAATTAAGTTCACAATGTTTAAGGAAGGTGTTATTTTTCAAGTATATATGATTTGTGAAATGCACCTAAGTTTATTCCAAACTTATATAATTAACCATGAAAATACTACATTCAAAGAGAGGGGCTCGGAATGCATCAAAATTTAATATTCCTCTGCATGTCAAGGTTCATCACCCATCGTGTTGCAGCTCAACTCATTATATCCTTAGCACAGTTGATGAGAGAATAAAAGAAGTATTATAAGACGGCGTCAATCAACATATTTAAAGGAGATTAGGTCCAATAAAACAAGAAAATGTTTAAGTAAAAGGTTCTCGGCAAAATTAGATTCCAAACCCAATTTGTCTTAAACATCATTTAATTCTTTAAACCCTTGTCTAAAACCACATATTATGTGATTACAACTTCACCATTGTCAACGTCACCAAAGTGATGTTACATATTGTTATTTAACTAATCATTCTCTTCAGATTTATTTTCAAATCAACGCACTACCTAAAGATTAAGAGATACCTTTGTGATTCATCATCTATCCATTAATGAGAGTGATTCATCCACTTTGTGATTTTGAAAAATATATGTATATATATAGCCTTAAATTCAACCATACTTTATTTATTATTCACTTGAACTACATAATTAAGTTTTGGATTTTTCATTAACAGTATATTACAAAGCTACAATTGAAAAGGCTTTATTTATCAAAAAAGGAAAAAAAAAATATAAGTATATATGAAGCAAAATTTTAAGTGCGCAAATAAAGCATGATAGTTTGAAAAATTTATAAGAAACGGTTCCATCATGCCCCTTTTAGGCCTAATGTCAATACTCTATGCTCCATTTTAAAAAAATATTAAACACTTTTTACTAATTTGAATAAAGGGGAAAAACAAACTATTTGATACAAAAAAATCCTATGATAAAATGAAAATAAAGTAGAAGAAATTCAACTCATGTGTAAATGATTCTAGTTCAGTTTAGTTATCAGCTAAATTAGTGGCTCGTGACTTATTCCAATTAATCCCCATAAGATATTGATCTAATACAGACTAATAAACTTTGAGTAATTAATATGGCGAAAAAAAAAAAATCTTTGAATGAGAGACAGAGAAAGTGATGTGAAGATTGTTCAGGAGCTCAACATGATGAAAAGTGTCTCATCAGCCTACTTCTTTCCATTTCATCTGATGTTAGAAAACATTCAATGTAAATTGGCCGAGGAATTGACAAGAAACAATACACCAAGTCTTCAGAGATGCATTATATTTCTCTGTTTTCATCTTACCCATCATTTTGCAATCTGACCTGCACAAAAACCATGAAAAAGGAAATGGAGAAGGTTCACATAAGCTTAGGGCCTATTTGGATCGTCAGTTTTTTATCTATATCGAATCTGTATTGATTCGATATTAGTTTAGTATCAGTATCGGTTCAGTTTGATCAGTTTATAAGTAAAACATTATGTTTTTTTGTTGGTATCATATCTGTATCGGTTCAGTATTTATTTAGCATCAAAACAATATCAAAACGACACCAGAACGATGAACCAAACAGGCTTTAAAGAATGACCATTATTATTTCTTACACCTACTACTATTTTTTTCCCCCTAAATATTTTCAGACTTGGTGGATTATATAAAATTTCTAATTGCCAACTTGTCGAAGTGTATACTATTTAAATTTCTTCAACCATCATCGTTTTGTCCGTATCTGTACTTACCTTTTGTTATATGAAGTTAAGTATTTTCAGACTTGGTGGATTACATATAATTTCTAATTGCCAACTTGTCGAAGTGTATAGTATTTAAATTTCTTCAACCATCATTGTTTTGTCCGTATCTGTACTTACCTTTCGTTATATGAAGTTACAATCACATTAGTTAGTACCATACATAAAATAGAGTCAACAATCAAGAGCTTCAAATCAAAAAGCAGAGAGAACACCCATAAATCGATTGATACTAAACAAAGTTTTGGACATGTTGATATGGACAACCAGCTGCATGTGGCATATTTTCCAGTTTGAGTTATTTGAATTGTTTGTCAAATCAGTTGAAAGTTTCATGATATTTAGATTGGCTAACAAGCAAACACAATTGGATTTAATTCAAATTTGAAGGTTAGTATTATTCGTGTCAAGTTTGTATATCAATGTAATTTTCATGAGTAATAAGGTTGTCTTTTTTAGATGAATGAGATTAAAAGAAATTAATTAAATTAATATTGAGCTAATTATATACTATTCCATATCGAGTTTGAGTTAAGCATTGTATTATTTTGTTCCATTCATTCAAATTCTTATTCGAATCAAATAAAAAAATAATTTTTTATAATCATAAGTTATCAAAAAAGACAACAAATGATGAATTAAGATAGACGAGAAACATAACTCAATATGTATTATACATAGAGTGTATATCATAAGTGGTAAATAAGTATAAATAAAAGTTTAATATAGGACAATATTTATATGTGCTTATTTTTCATTTACATAGGAGATATGATATTTACTGATGCAGCACAGAAGCATTTAATAATAGAAACAATTCGACGATTGATTTCAAAACGTGAACTTAATCACACAATTGCTAAACAATTGTAAATTCAAAAAAAATTCTCAATTCAATATCAAAGATATCAAAATATCAGCTGTCAATAAAAAGACAAGCCTAAAGGCCTATTTATATTATTACAAGAAAATCTTAAAAAGGCAAAATCCTAAAAAGGTAAAATAATAAATACAATATTGGCTAATAATAAAGACAAATAATAAATACAAATCTAAAAAGGAAAATAACAAATACAATTTAGACTAATAATAAATACAAATAAATCATTTGACATATCTCACAAAATAGGCCCACTTAAAGGCTGGTCAAGACTGGTGATGTAGTTGGTCAAGGACAATAGCGTAGTACCTTGTTGTCCGCATTATTTACAAATTCTATTCTCTAGATATACAAAACAGATGGATGATGCGCATTGACTCCATATGTACAAAGCCATACACTAAAAGTCCTTGAAGCTGTATTATATTTCCCTACTATTTCATCTGGCCCATCATCCATAATTTTGCACATGTTACCGGCACAAAAACCATTAAAAAAAAAAAAAGGCAATGAGGAACGCTCACATAAGCTTAAAGAAAGACCATACACTAGGTCTTCGACAATATTTTAATTTTTCCAACCACCAATGTCTAGTCCTCATCCATGCTTAACTTTGTCTATAAAGTTATATGTCACATTAGCGCCATACATAGCTAGAGAGGAAAAAAAATATTCAAGGGCATCAAATCAAAGAGTATAGAGAGAAGACGCGCACAAAGATTGCAAGCAAGTTTCAGACAAGATGATGAGATGGACAGCCAACGACGTGCCGCATCCTATCAATTGCTGTGACGTTTTGGGCCTTGTTCTGTATTCTGTGGTGGTTTTTGTGTAAGTAGCTTCATTGATTTAAAATTTACTCCAGATCAAGATATGATATTTCGATCTAAAAACGCATTGCTTGGATGGCTTATCAAATCAATTTAGAGTCTCGTAACATTTAGATCAATTGGTTAGTCAAAACAACTAAACTCGATTGGGTTTGAATATAACTCTAGTTTGAGTCAAATTTGTAAATCAATAGTATTTTAATTAGTAAAGATTATTTTGTATATAATGTTAAATTAGCTTAATTGAATTAATCTCGAATTAGTTGAATGACCTTTAAATCTAGTTTAAGTACCATCTTATCTAAATTTGACTTATTTATCGTCTTATTTGTATCACTGAAAAAGAATAAAAATATATTGAAGGCCCTAACTTATGGAAAAATATAACAAATGATGAATAGAGATTTACTGTGTTCAATTATTTAAGAAATTTTCTCTCTTTATTTCATTTATTTGCAGTGGTACCATCTTATGCTGCCCCTGCTTATGCATTTGGAGCTGTTTCACTTAGAAGAAGCGAGCGACGCCATTTTTATAAGGTAAACCTCAAAATCTCAAATAATACATTTTTTCCCCATAAATTATAGGTACTAGCTCAAAACGAGAAAAGAAATTAAAAAAAAAAAAAGTGCTTTAAGCGTTATATAGTTTATGTAAAATATCAAAGATTTATCACGTGTTATTGAAAATAATTTTCTTATACTTTATCAGCTTTTGTTACACTTACTTCATTTATTCAGTACACATATTTCTCATATGTTGATGTTGCCTGTAGGTCGATGCTAGGTTAGGTGATGATTGGAGGCTTATCATGATGTTTTCAAGTTTCAGATGATAATAAGGGGAGGGATTATTCATGATCCATCAATTTTACTTTTTTCATGTATTGCTAATCCTTAATGTTTTATATAGAATGAATCTTGAAGTTCGTTTATCCTCTATATTATCGTGTTTCCATAACGTCCTAAACTCAAGGGCACTTATAACCCGCTATGTGTCCATATAACATATAAACACATAAAGGCTCAAAATCTACTGATAACCATAATATATATCATTTACATTTCCAACACACATATATTAATGTTCCAACTCCACAGTCATAACTTAAATACTTCATTACAACAACTATAAAAATTCATAATTCCTACACATAGATAGCAAGGGATGACTCATAGAGTCCATCTAAATATACACATATGTATAAACTAACAAGTGGGTCTATATTCTAACACGCTAGCTTAATACAAGAATAACAACCTCATAACATGACAAGAGAATCTATCTCCCACAATCTAACAAATCATGTCTAAATGTCTACTTGGCAGTCCTCGTCATTAACGTCCTCCCCATGGTCAATGATAATGTCATATTTAGATTAGTCAAAAACTATAAGGGTTCCATTTGTACCTAAAAAAGACAAAGGGTGAGTTGAAGCTTAGTACGATATACCAACAAACACATGCGTGTATATAAACAATGACAAATTGACATGCATCATAATCATATGAATAAAAAACAACCATTTAATTATCTTTATCCTTTTTATCAACACTCAACAAATGGATAACTCAATATCCCAGAGCATGCATAAATATTTACATATATATATATATATATATATATTGGTTATTAGGTACTCCCCAATAACCACGACACCGATACAACATAGATCTAACCAGATTATTTCCATATGCAACTCCACTCCCAGACAATGACACACAAGGATCACTGGGTTGCTGTGATAATAACATAGATACTCTCCACCTATTACCAATAGCCACATATAAGCATTACATACATTATTAAATCGGATGGTTAAATTAGTCAAGTCAAGTTTCTATCATAAATAAACACAACCAACAAACAAAGTATACATGTATTTGGATAGTTGATTCAACTTAGTAACTGATAGAAAACTCTAACCTGGATTTGCAACGTATGTCACGCCTCAAAATAGAAGCCTAGTAAGATCACCCTAAAGTTATCATACCACGCATGTACCCGTAATATGAGAATTATCTTATAGGTTAGAAATTACAATACTCTATATTGTTTATTTAGTGCATATAATTTAATCATATTTATATATAATATCTTTATGTAAACTTACTAAGATATTCGATTTTCCTTAGTTTGCTAAGATCGTATAGAATTGGTATTCCCTACTAAATAATAAAAATTGGGTTTTAATCTACAAAAAAAAAAAAAGTCTCAATTGTTTATACAATTTATTTAATTTGCATTCTATGTTCTTTACAACCTATATTTCTAATTTTTATAAATCTAATGGAGAAGCATTCTTCACACATTCCTAACTTAATCCAGCTAGTAATATTCCTACCAAAAACTGTTAGGAGGTGAGCAAAACCACGGGCTCAATGAGATAACTTGACTAAACCACATATCAACAATAACAAGCAAGTGTAATTAGTAAGCATATACAATGCAACAACTAATCATATGAACAAGCACAAGCTTGAATAACCCGAAATCCAAACATGATGGAGATTTATGCCCTCTTTGGGGTTGAAGGAAATTTGAATCTATGGCCTACCTACCTAAGAGAGACTAAGCATACAGGAAAATATCAATCCTACTTTAATTATCTCTTCATATTAATCATGTCTTAACACTCATTTCCTATTTCAAGCCTTAGAAACTCCACTAAGCATTAGTCATTTCAAACGACATTATGGGTAGCACCCTTCATGTACCATTTAGTCCCCATGGAATCGAGGAAAAAAGATAATCGTGTGTAGAACTAATAGCCTTTCACCTTAAAAAACCAAGCCTTAGCAGAGAATTGAAACACTAACACATAGTAGACTGCCACATACTCATAATGTAGTATATACAATTTATGCAATACATATCCATTTCATTTATGGTACCAATAGTGTTTAATCAGGTTTAAGGTGGTCATACAATTCACAGCCAAACATCAACAGGCTTCACACGTTAATTATCATACAATGTAATTTTCACTTACAATATGATGTTTTGGCAACCAAAGATACACTAAATATCATGCATTGTACCCAATCCCACATGCATAATAGTTTAATTTATTATTATAAATACAGATATAATAAAAGCACAAAGTATGCAATAAGGTCAAAGTTACTCACTTGTTATCCTCACTAAATTGTCGTAATATGCGACTGAAAGTCCAAGAATTAATCTATTTCTCCTATGAAATGAGATAACAAATATTCATTATTGCAATATTATTCATAATGCTTCAGTTGCACTTTTGTGTCCTAAATTTAAGTTTCACTATTTTTTATTTATTATATTTTCCTAGGTAAGAGTTCTTGAATTTTATAAGGGTTAGTTTTCTCAAATAGGGTCATAAAATTCATGTAAAAACATTTTATGTAAGAGAATCTTCCTAAAAATTATAGATACTGATTTTAGTCATATAATTTTAGACTAGGCATGTTATATTCATTTAACTCTATTTTTAACATATGAATAGTCAATTTGAAGCTCATAAAATTTTTTATTTTCTAGTTTTAGAATGAAATTCGTATTAATAGGTTTTCCTTATGAAAAGTGGTTTAAATGATTTTGAATATCAATTTTTATTTCGTAATTTTTAACTAGACTTATAATAGTCATTTTAACTTAGATTTTTAAATAGGCATTGGAAAGCTTGTTTCAAGTACTGTCTATTATTTATGTAGTCCTTTTAGTATGTCTACCTTAAGGTAGTTGATATTTATTATCTATTATTTATTTTCATTTTTCTTATCTTGATTTTAATTAGTGTTTATATTTTTTAAGGCGTTTTCTTTATTGCAAATTTATTTAAGTTTTACATTCGTTAGTGCCCATATTGATAGTAAACTTTTGATTATTATTTATTTGTTTGTCAACCTTATTTGTCTACATAATTTGAAATTTTTATTATTTATAAAGTTATATTTTATCATTTAATTACTAGTTTATTTTTCTAACATATTTATAGGTTCATTGAGTTAGACATGTATTAAATGTATATTAAACTCAATTAAAATAATAATAATAATAATAATAATAATAATAATAATAATAAAATCGTGATATGTAGGATATAACCCTAAAAGTTTGATTTGGTTTGTAGGGGTTGTACTGACGAGAGGGAATGGTGTTGTTCTTCCTGCCCTTTCTTATGCACGGCAGGTGCTAAAGGGAGGGATGAACGTTTTGCAATTATTCTTAATTTTAAGAGGTGATTTTATAGTATACTTGTAATGTTAGGTATCTTGTTATGTTTCCAAGGTTTCTTTTGTTAAGTTTCTTCGTCAATAGTGTGTTTTAGATGCATTTAGCAAATTTTTAAGCGAACTTTGTTATGGTTCCAACATGGTTTTAATCTCTTCTTTAGATCCAAATTTCCTAAAGCTTAGTGTTCTATATTCTTAAGTTGATGTTTTCATATTCCTAAACAGTAAAAAATCATCAATACAATAATAACTCTACTTGTCAACTAGCTATCTTTATATACACACGTGAACCGAACATATATGCTCTATATAAGCAATTTTACCTATTGAATTTTCTAGTTTCTACATAGTTGGAATATAATCTCTAAAATAGGATGAGGACCACCTTGATGGAGTAGAAATGGTGTGGACAAACCCTCCTTTTTATGTGAATCGAACCTATATTAAGAGATAGGAGATAGGAGAATGAGTACTTGTAAGTTTAGAAATAAACTAGTTAAATTAACATCATCCTTACCTCTAGTTCTTGATTTATAAAGCTTTTATGTATCTTTGATGATTCACAGTGGAGCTTAGGGAAATCAAAGGCTGTTTTATTTTTTCCTTACTGCTATTTTTAGGGAGCGAAACGGTTTGTTTGTTGTGTTTTGTGATGTTGAGGAGTGGAGCTAGCATGATGGATTAATATAGGGAAGACATGGGTTGTTATCCTTTGTTTTCATTTTTCCCTAAAGGTCGATCATGGTGGTTTTTGTTGAAGAATATAGGGCTATTCGTTTTGGTTTTTGATCTGATTTTTAAATCAAAATGATGGGAGTAAATGAACTTGTTTGCTAGTTAATTACTACCTATTTATATATGTCAAATAAGGGTCGTAATGAGATGTAAGTTGGGCTGTTTGTGTCACGTCCCAGAGGGTACCCTAAACGTGGCAGTCTGCCGCATATAATATTAAAGCTAATGAATGACAACCTTAGTCTTGTAGGAGCTTCGATATCATATGCAAGGCATGCTTCCAAGATAGTGGGAGACTCACAGGGGTATTACATTTAAGTAGATAATAAAAGCAAGCAAGAACTTATATAAATAAACATGAGATCTTCGTTTAAATGATACTTCCTTATATCATCTTAGGGCATTCCCCCGCCTTAAAAGTCTATTAACAAGGTGATCATAACTACAACATAAGCCTACTATAGAGATTTTCTTAGAAGTCTATGTTCAAAACTAAATACATATAACTTCTCCCAAAAACTCCTAGTAGCTTAAGCTCGTACCTAGCATACGAGGCTCCTTGGTGCCAACCAAAGGTAATCATAATGTAACAAAATGCTATAGGAGTATAAGCAAATCTAGCTTAGTGAGATAATTCCTTATCTACAGAACATTTCGATATAATAAACAAGTATTTAATCAAGCATATGAGAATACCAATCACATGATCAAGCAAAATGCATAAGGATAATTGGAAATCATGGATTTTACGCCCTTCATGTCGAAGGTTGGGAGGTTACAGGCCCCTATGACCATCAATATTTGCAGATTTGCTGGCTCTTGCTCGCCCTGGAGAGTTCCTGGCTCCTACTAGCCTATGTAGACTTTCCGGCTCCTACTAGCCACCACTACCACTTCCTCGTTTCCCCACACGAAGAATAGTAGTGAAATAAGTGTGACTCATAAGTATGATATGCATGAATTGATTTCAATATATATTTAACCAAATAATGTTGAGTTCAGGTTAAAAGGCAATCAACCACAATTTTCATCATATCAATATAAGAATCACACTTCATTTAATCACACATTCTTTCTATATTCTTAACTTACATTCAACCAATCATAAATCCAAGTTTCATAACAATTGTTCATTTATCTTTTCCTTAATTTCTAGTACTACTACTTACAAACACAAACAAGGAAATGTAACTTAGTAAAGGATTAACTCACTCCATATCGGTAGATCCTAATCGAAGTAATTTCCGGGAAGGTGATCTCGGTTCCTTCTTCACCTAAACAAGATGAAATACCCAAAATGAGTCTTTCATAAATTTCTATTCTTGAATATTCTAAATCTTTCTCAAAATCGCGGTAAAATCGTATAAGAAGAAATTCTAATTTAAAATGGCCATAACTTGCTCATTTTAACTGGAATTCCGCATATAATATATCGTTTCCTACCTACTCGAAAAGATCTATCTATTTCTAAACTTATTTTCATCAAAATAAGTTGTTTGGGCTCCGAAAAAGTGGTGACCAGATTCACCACAAATCTTCATAAACTTGAATTCCTTCTTTCAACAAAAGCTCATTTTAAAGAGATAGGTATTATAATAGTTTGTAAAAACTTTGAAATGTATATACATATATTTATTGACTCATATCAAAATGTATAAAGCTAATGAAGTTGTCTCAAACCATGAAAAAGTAAAGTCTTTTAAAGATTTTGAAAATTGAGAACTTTTGAAATATCCCTTTTTATTTTGCTTTGAAAATATCTTAAGTTACTTCAAATGAGTATTTCTTTTGTAATTGCTTTAAATTCCTAAGGAATGATTTTATTTTCTAAGCTTAGTATCCAACACTTTTTAAAAGTAAAAACAATTCTATATTTAGAGAAATAATTTCTTTGTTTCTTGAGATCATTCCATTTTGATGAAAAGAATTTCTAACACTTGATGAAAAGTGAAGTTTTTGTAAACCATTTGTTTATTTAAAAAAGTTCTTTCTATGTATATTTATGAGCTCCTTAGATTTTTTAAAAAACTTTGTTTAAGAAATTTACTTCGTACTTTTATTTGTAGAAAAGAATTTTTAAGAAAACCTTTCCTCATTTATTTTGTTGAGACAAAAGTCATAATGTTCATGCATGAATATGAAACATAAAGAAACATAATAACTTGAAAGAATAAGCTAGTAAAGAAATAAATCAAGTATTAGAACCTTAGTTTCATCAAGGTATCCCGGGACTAAGAAAAGATTAGTCCCAAAAGAAAAAGAAAATGTTTTGACTTGATGAGGACAAGTCTAAGACTAGAATGACTAGTCTTAAAAAAAAACATGAAAGTAAATAAATTGCAAGGAAGTAAATAAATTGTAAGGAAAGTAAATAAATTGCAAAACAAATGAGCTTATATGCTCTAAAAGATATGTATATCTCTATAGATATATTAGATAAAAAAGCAACATAAAGAAACTTGATCATGAACAAAAACAAAGTATAAACCTATTGTTACTTTCTTTAACCTTCATGGTTTAGAAAACACACACTAAGCTCATACTAAGTAAATGAACATAAAGAAAACTTAAAGAAATATTACCTAAAAGAACCAAACTTGAGAGAACTCTTTGGGAGAGGATTCTTGTAGAATTTTGGGAGAGTAACTTTAGTATAAGAAAGGTGTGAAAGAAGTGGAAGGAAGAGGGGGTATTTATAGGAAAATGTGGGAGATAATTTGTATTAATTAAATAAATAAAAATAAAACAATTTGGAGAGAAGAGGAAGAGGGGCCGGCGCAAATTGAGAGAAGAGGGGGAGGAAATTTTTATTTTTTTGTATTTTTGTTAATTAAAAGTAAGATATGAAAGATGTGAAGTTGTATTGGAAATGAAAATTGTAAAAATAGAGGTATGGGTTGTAAAGTAGGTTGTCAGAAAAAGTAGAGATAGATAAATAGTGTAGAATAGTAGTAAATAGTGTAATGTAAAGTAGACATAACAATTTAAGTACCGGTAGTAAGAAAATACGCCTATAAATACGATATCTGATATTTTTAACTACCGAAAAATTATGAAATTGATATTTTTGAAAATCTTATATTTTTATGAGTCTAACGGTATATTCGAAATATTTTTACTATTCCAAGCCCCGGGACACGTTTTTCAAGAACTGTGTCCGATCAGGTTCAAAACGAGTTGCGGTTTTACTAAACTGATCTTTTTAAGCTTCCTTAGATAATTACGAACTATTCTACTCACTAATCTCTTTCTTACTTTCTTAGAGTTTCTTAAACAGGGATGCGAATTTGAACGATTACGATAGACTAGGGTTTTGTTGACTTTGGAATTCCGGTTGACTTTTAATGAGGGTTTAAGCTTTAAATTGTTCACAAAACTTCGGGGGTTTATAATTTGGGCGTGAAAAATGGTGGTTGCGGAGCTATTTTCTTCAGAAATTCTAGAGCTTCCAAAGTTGATTTTTTGCTAGCTATCAATGTTCATTCATGGCTATATATGTGGTATATCTGCTGTGCAAGTTGGGTAGATTTTTTAGTGGAATTGTCGCTACAATTCACGTCCTATATCTGCAAATTTTGGAGCTGCTAGTCAATTGTGTGTGTCCATATTTGCAAATTTCATGAGTCAATATTCAACTATCTATGTGTCCATTTAGGGAGTTTTCATTGGAGCTCATTTGATCAAGTTTTCAACCTTTATGGGCTTGTAATTCTTGCTCTACTTAAGCTTTATATGGTGAAGTGTGTGTGCTACAATTTGTGTGTTGTTTGTCTCCTCTATAACAGGTGCAACAACGTGAATTGAGGAAGAGATTTGAGATGGTTTTGGCAATTTGATTAAGGGTTGTATTTAGTTCATTTAATGGTTAACTTATTTGGAGTTTTCTTATCAGTTTACAAGTCTTTTTCATTTGACTTTGAGGACAATTGGATGTACATTCTTGAAGCAGCTGGCGTGTTTTCTTCTCCAATGCAATAACCGAAGTTCCAATTGAAGTTTCCCACCGTGATGAGCTTAGATCAATTAAGTTTATAGTTATCTTATAATTTATCAAAATTTCAAGTAGTTTATTAGGCTATACACGTATTTATATATCAGTTATGTAGGGATTTTATCTCTAGAAATTTATCTAAAGATTCTAGAAAATCTCAAGATTATCTATGAGTTCAAATCTTGAGTTTAATGTTTACATAATTAAATAATTTGTGAGTTTTACCTTATACGATTAGGGTTTTCAGGGCCCAATAGGTCAAATTAGGGTTTTAGTACCTATAGACTCCAAATTTTTCTAACTAGACCAATAGGTCAAATGGTTTTAGTTATAGTTCTATTTTCATTTTCATTGCATATTTATAACTCTTGCGATTCATCTTTTAGTTATCGTTTTATAGCCAACAAGCTTGATAAAGAGGTTGTCTTTTATTGCTTTTGAAATTTAGGGATGCTTTTAATTATATCTTGAGTTATTGGCTCAAGATACGAAATCTTGTCTTTAATATCAATTAGGGTAAAAGAATTTTCTATTCGAATTTAAACTTTAAATGAGTTCACTACTATTCATAGGTTTATTTTTAAGATTTTTATCGAGTCATAAGTTTAATATCTATTTCATGTTTGCTACTCTATTCATTTTACTAATTGTAAAAATTCTTGGGGTTACATGGTTAAATCAGGACTTTAGTCAATATAAACTCAAAATTTTCTAATTACTAAATTTAAGGTAAAAAGATTTTGAAGTTTATAGTAACGATCGATTTATCATCCATTATTAATTATCTAGGATTATGGAAGTTACATCTTGCATTTTAAAATTTTAGTGGTAATGATTCTAATATTTCTAACTATAATCAAATTTGTTCATACTTCAATAATTTTTGTAACATCTTGAGTTATACGCCAATTTAATTTTTGGTAATTGTTAAATCGATAGTAATATATGGTGGAAATTTTAGATAATGATAATTATCCTTGTTTTTCGTGAATTTAAATATTGATAATTATCAATATAGATAATAAAAGATCTAATCAAAATAAAAATATAAGTATAAACAATATCTATATCAAAGAAAAATTTTTCATAAGATATAACAATAATAATATGATGTATATAAACTGAAGTCCAATAACGATAGTAAAATAATAAATTAGATCCCAAAAGTAATTCAAAATGTACAAACAAAAGATAAATACTATAAATTTATAATAGTAAATATAAATAAAGTCAAATTAAAGACAATATAATTATTAATTAAGTCATAAAATATCAAAACACTAATAATTTAAACCCATAAAGGGTAAATTATAATTTACGATAATAGATATTAAAGCTAAAAAGTAAAAGTCTTAAATTAAAAATTTTAAGTATACCATAGTGTTTAGGATATTTAATATAGTAGGTGCGTATTTTCATCTAAAAATATTATCGAATGAATATTACCATACGTGTTAATTGGAACCCAAAAAATAAAATTTATCCTCAGCTTGCTTGCCAAAATTCTTCCATAAATCTCATTTCTCTCTCTCTTCTCTCTCGCCATTCTCTCAATTCTCTCTCTCCGTATTCTCTCTCTCTTAGTCTTCAAACCAAGACTTAAAAAAAAAAAGAAACAAAGAGGAGAACAACTTCTCCAAAACGAAGAGGAAAAAAAAATAAAGCAACTTCTCCGAAATGAAGAAGGAAGAAAAAAAAGAAAAAGGAAAAAAAAAAAAAATAAAAAAGGAATCTAGAAGCTCCTCCAATCTTCAAAAGCCCATATCTTTCACATACGACAACCGATTCTAATTCCAGAAGTGATGTTGTGATTGTGGCGATATGCTCTTCAATTCAAGATTATACAAGTAAGGTTTTGACCACTCTAAAAATTTTGCTATTATAATCCTAAACGTAGAGGTTTTCATAATATTATGAGTTTTATATTCGTTTTTACTATAAATATACATATTTACATGAGTATATAATGATAATAGTATAAAATTATGTCATATTAGTATGTGTATTTAGACTAATTGATATTACATTTCGCTTATCAAAGGGATAATAAACTGATAAATAAAAACGCTATAAAGTAGAAAATTGATTATAATATTAGATAATTAATTTATAGAATCCATTTAGTAGTAGTAGATAGAAATTTAAGAGATAAATCTCTAGGGTTGAAGTATACCCGATGGGATCAATAACTAATCAAAATCTTCTAATAGAAAGCCTAAATTAAAATTCTGATTTCATAAACATGAAGGTTTAATATTTTAACCCTATATAGACTAAAACCTAAGTTTACCCTATTAGATCTGGAAACTCTAATCGCGTAGGTGATAAACCTAAATCTATCCAATCCCGTAAACTTTATATTTTAGTTTTCAACCCGAAAACAATGTAAGAAAAATATAGAACCCTAACCAGTGAGATATCTTTAGTATAATACTCGAAATTCTCAAAACATTAAAAGTTAAGCGTGCTCATGACCTATGATGGGTGATCTCCTAGGAAATAAATAGTAATTTTCCAAAACGAGTGATACCTCAATAAATATAGTTCCAAGACAATAACTATATTTAGAATTGAATTATTAGATCTTTAAAGTATATCAGTTAGCAAATTATAATTTAAAGATAAATCACTAGGATTGAGATATACTCATTAAAACTAGATATTAGGTCTAATTTACATAAATAAAAGTTAAACTAAGATTTTAATATCGAATACACTAAAAAAAATATTCTTAACTTATATAAACACTCATTATGTTTTATGAAGTAAAACTTAACTAAAGAAACAATTAGAAATAAAATAAACCTATAGCATAGTTCTGGCATTTAAAAAGAAGAGAGATATTTTATGGTAAGTTTAAATAATTTAAATTACACATAATATATATTCATGAGTTTAAATGGTACCAAAGAGAAAAATAAAATCTTAGAAAACTCTAAGCCCCTTTAATGAAAGTTTTGGCCTCATAAGAAAATTTCACTTGAATTTGATAAATAAAAGATATTGATCATTAGATCAACAAGAAGATTGAATATGTAATTAAACTTTAGTATATTACCCTATATACAAACATGAGTTTCATATCATACGTAAAAATAGGATTTTGATACATAAACTTGATATGATTTAAGTATATAGATAAAAAATAATTTAGCTTTATCTATTAGATAAACTCAATAACAAGCCTATATAGACATATGAAGATTTCGACACATATAAAAGAATAAGATTCCTAAAACAAAACTTAAGTAATTCATTTACAAATTAGAAAATTAAGATGATATAGATTGTAATGAGAAATTAAACTTGAGAAATAATCTTCGACCCTTATAGGATTATAAGGATATAAAGTGTAGATTGATGAAAATCATAAATATTAGTTGATACAATCAAATTAACTAAAGTTACATAATTAAACTAAGATCAAGACAAGCAAAATGAAAATAAATATAAACATATATGCTTTTACTAAAAAGTTGAGTAATGGACTTAAATTAAGTATAATCACTAACACTTGATGAAAAAACATAAAACAAGTAATCGAACTTGAAATAATAATTAAAAATAAAAAACAAGAAAGATAAACACAATTGTGATACCTTTGGACCCTTAAAGTAACATAGGAAAAATATACAAAATGATTAGTTTAACTTGATGATTAAAAACTACATTCGATAAGTTTTTCAATGACTACTCATATGCTAAAATCTAAGTTAAAACGAGTATAATATGGCCAATTTAAGATTTCAAGATTAAACTTGATATTTCAAAACATTTAAAATAATTTTCTTAAGAAAACTAAGATTATACGAACTTTATAGTTTAACTTACGAAGCGTAGCATTTACGAGCTTCAAAATGACTAATTATGTGTTAAGGTTATATTAAGAATGTTAAAACTCGACGTTTAAGACACAAAGACACAATAAGTTTCTTTGTACGAATAATAGTATAGTAATAAGTATCCGTTATCTAAATTCTCAGGAGAAACAGATCAGTCTTCAAGTTTTCTTGTAGACTTCTATGACCATTAAGCAAGGATAAACAAGTGAGTATATTCCGACCTTCATATCTACTTGTGTTTGTAGGTTTGGAATATGATATTTTGTTAATATGAGTTATTCATGTATGGGGTTGGGAAATTTACACTTATGGTTGCTCGTGTTTGTTTTCTGTGTTGAAAATACATACATTATTCTGAACATTAAGTATTGAGTGTTGTTTAATCATTTTGATCTTTGCGAGTGTCTAATCGCCAAATAAATAGACTTAATAACTATGGACGTGACAACTATAAAATTGAGCATGCATTACACGATTGCATGTAGAAGGCTATCACCACTACACTTTGACTCGGATAGGCCACACTGTCCCATGACGATGGTGAACATAGAGGACCAAAGTGGTATATGCCCAGTGTGATAGACTTATTATTAGTATTGTTATTATTAAATTTAGTCGAGAAAGAAAGAAAGAAGAAAAAAAAATTACAAAACTCAGTGAGCAGTACCAGCGAAAATTTTGCATTTTCAGATGTACTGTTCATCATCTTCAGGCTTGGATCCGAATTTATTTTGTTCATTTTTCACTTCCAAATTATTTCTAAATCATTCCTAAGCATTATACATGTTATATTTATACATATATCAACTTATAACACCAAAACATATGCATGATTCTTAGTTTTCGGATTAAAAATGGTGCAACTAAGGTTTTCTAAACTTACCTTGTTTGAGCTGTTTTAAGTGTCCTAATTCTCCTCTCAACACTTGATACGACCCTAAATGCATAGAAGTATAACTTAAGATCATGTTTTAACAATTTATACCTTTTAAAACAAATTTAACTTACCTTGTATTGCTCCTATGCTTTGCTTTTCTCCTAGTTCTTTTTAAGTTTTATTCATGGTGATACTTGATGCTATTTAGGAGTGGCTTTTGGTGTGTTTTGGTGGTGTAATGGAGGACGAAATTGGAGAGTGTTTGAGAGTTGTTTGGTGTGTATTAAGAGCTTTGTTTCCTTGTTCATTAAAAGCTTCATAAATATATAGAAGGAGAGGAAGAAATAAGGAGACAACTTTGTTACGAAAATTTTCTAGATTTCCTCCTCAATTTTGTATGCTGGGATATGCATTAAATTACTCTTGTTTTGTTGGCTTCTTTGGATTGGTTTGAGTGTGCATTTGTTGACTTCCATTGGTTTTCTTGTGCAAGTTGAAGTGAGTAATTCGGCTATGCAAATTTCAAGACAATCCCAACCCTTAAAATGGTGCAATTTGCAGCAAAAAGTTGCCCAGGTAGATGAGAAAATTTTTATATAATATTTGATTAAGTAATTACTTAGTTTTAAGATAGTTTTTTAAGCTAATCAGATGCAAATATGTCAAGTATTTTAAGAGTTTTGTCTAAAAGTAATTTTATAGAGTCCTACAAAATTATTAGATTGTTATTAAGTTCAACTTTTAGTTTAAAGTTTACGCGATTAATCATTTTTAGAGTTTTAGCTCCAACGATTAGGGTTTTATAAGCTTAATAGGCTAAATTTTGTTCCAAACTCTAATAGCTTAAGAATACCCTAACTAGAGCAATGATGTGATCCAAATATTTATTTGGACTCTACATTGTAAGATATGGATCTGTTTGTGTTTCTCGTCACGTATTTATAATCTTAATAGTTCATCCTTTAATTACCATTTTCTAATTAAGCATTATCAGGTATTTGCTTTTGAATAATCTTGAAATCTTGTTCAGATTATTTCTTATATCTTTAGTTTTCAATACTCGCTATGAAATCTTACTAAAAGTGTTTAATATTATCTAGAAAGTTTTGTTTTAGGGTTTACAATTATATAAAGGCTTAATATTACTCATAAATCTATTCTAGAGTTTTAGTTGAGTTCAAAACTAATCATCTATTTTTCTATTTTTATTTTTATATCTATTTCTACTTGTACGAAAAATCTCTGGGTTACAGGTGGTCCTAACTAGAGTAGGTGGGTGAAAAAGTTTCGTCTTGGAAAATAGATAGCCATTCTTCATTGACCTAGGCACCATCCAACCGTGTTTGAGGGTCTATTTGTTTAGTTTTTTTGGACAGATTTAGACACTTTTTTCTAACAAACTGTTTATTAATAAATAGATATAGATGAAAACAAAGTTGGCAGTTCTCATGAAAAGATCAAATAGATCAAATATAGATAAAATATAAATACAAATTAAATATATTTACACATATCGTTTTGATACAGATGCAGATACAGATGAAAAGCAAACCATCCAAACATTAATTAGTTGATTAATGTCCTTTAGCATATTTGAACATGTAAAAGTAGGCCCAATAATTCCAATGCCCACTAATTTACTGGCCATATGATCTTGTAAAGAAATTGTATGATTATCGACCCCTTAAATAAGAATTACACAAATACTAATTACATAAAATTAATTACTTAAATACAAACTAAAATCGCATTTTTAACAAGAGATTCACAAATTTGTACACGAATCGCATCTTAAAGACATGATTTATACAAATATGAATTGCCTATTAAAGATGCGATTCATGTAAAAAATATGTGAATTACCTCTTACTCATGCGATTCATTTTTTTAAAAGTGAAATGTCTTTTGACAATGCAATTCAGCATTGTATGACTTTTGGCTAAATCGAATTTTCAGAGGGTGATTGTTTTGTAAATTTATGTATGTTCTTGATGCAGCATAGGATGAAAAGACGAAAAATCCTATGCCAACAACATATGTCATCAACATATGTTATCGGCCTTTAGTTCTACACTGCCCATGTTGGAGCGACGTACTTTACATGTCTTTTGGGTTTCTCAAATTCGTAATTAATAATGTGGTCAATGCCTTTAGAATATCATTTAATATTTCTAAATAATTTTTTAGTATCATTTAATAGATTTTTAATATGATTTAATGTCTTTTAATAGGATGTCAGTTTCATACGATTTAATGTCTTTTAATAGGATGTCAGTTTTAGTTTTTCCTTTTAAATGCTATTTAATATTTTTTAATAGGTTTTAGTCCTTTTTCGATTATGGCAACTTTCAAGCTTGCCTATATATATGTAAGCCTTATGGCATATGAGACAGAATATATGTTATTTTGAATGAATTTTCTTTGAGAGTGTTCTCTCTTTATCCCAAAATTCGTAATCTTGTGTAGATTTCGACTTTTGATGCAAATATCTAGGTATTCTCAGAATCAATAGTATTTGAAGATCACAAGCTGGGTATTCGTGCGCGAATCAACGTCTTGCGATTTTTCCCTTTTATTCCGCTGTGTCAGTTCTATATACGATGTTGCATTGATATTTGTATAATTTTTTTCTGCAAAGTTGGTAGACACATATTTCATCCTTATGCTGTGTTTAATCCTAGCTAAAAAGTGGAAATGGAAAGAAAGAAATGGAAAATGAAGGAAATTTTTTTTGGTAATTTAATTTAAAATGGAAAGTTGTAGAAAATAAGAGTAAAGAGTAGAATGTTTTTCACTTTTGAGCCACTTTCTTTTTTTTTTTTTTCTTTTGGCCATCATTTAAGCCACTTTTTTTCTCTCCAAAATTGGGGAAAAAGTGGCAAAAAGTTGTGGAAAAGAAAAAAACAAATTAACTTCCTTAGTAATATTTTAAAAAATGATATAACGATAATTTTATCAATCACTAACTCTATTTCTCTTTTTTTCCTTTTATTTTCCTTTATAAGTTATCAAATATAAAATAAACTTTCTAATCATTTCCATTTCCACTTCTACTCTTTTCCTTCCGCCCATTTATGCTCATTTCCACTGGTTCACGCTTTTAATAATGTTCCTAAACAGAATGTTGATCGCTCTATAGTCATTCACTTCTCCTCTTCCCTATTTCTCATGATTATTCAGGACATCATTAAAATCCCCTATAGCTATCCTTCAAATTTTCCCATAACACATGCCTTTCAGCCAGACGAGGACTACCATGAATTGCAGTAAGGAAACAAGCAAAGTTCGAATGAGGTGCCTGAACTTGTATGTAGACTTCCTAGCACGTTGAGAAAAGGACATCTATGCTCGCAGTCTCTGGATTCCAAAGTATGACGATACTACCATTGAGGCCAACGGCACCCACACACATCATTTGACCAAACCCCAACCTTATAAGGAAATGATCGGCTTCAATAGAATTAAGGCGGGTTTCAATAAGGATCAGCACATCTGGCCTATATCCAATAAGAGTGATTCATCCAATGGCAGGGCTTCTTCCAACTTTCAATCACCTAGACATCTCCCCAAGTGAGTTGGGTCAAGACCTACCCCAGACTTAGCAAGTATGGATTCTAAATTTATGAGCAAATAGTTACCCCATGTAAGTGGTGAGGCAAGTCAGGACGGCTCCAACTCATTCATTTAGAAAAAAAGAAAATTTAAAGAATTTTTTTTTTTTTATTAAAGGACCCTTATGGACCTGCAGGATCCATAGGTCCTAATGGCGGATCTGGCTTGGATCAGTGAACTACGGTGGATCCACTAGACGGGTCCAAATGAAGACTCAGCATAGTGGGGTTGGGTCCTCGATCGGACCTGACCTAAGAAAATGCCTACATTCACCTATCACTTAGTAAGAGTGACTCATCCACTCGTTGATTTCGAAAATATGTGTGAATAGTCTTAAAATTCAACCATATTTTATTTATAATTCGCTTGAACTATTTAATTAAACTTTTGATTTTCATCAATAGTGTATTACAAAGCTACAATAAAAATGGCTCTATTTCTCAAATTATGTATATATATATATATATTATACATAATATAGTTTTAAGTTCACAATAAAGCATTATAGCTCGAAAAATTAATAAAAAATGGTCCCCTGCACCATGCAACTTTTAGGCCTAATGTCAAGTGCTTTAACCATAATCTCCACTCCATTTTAAATAAACAAACATTTTATGTAAATTTGCATTAAGGGGAAAAACAAACTATTTAATTAATATGTTATTATTATATTATTATTGTATAAACATGTAACATATACAAAAAAAAACTATAAAAAAAAAAAAAAAGCCTTCGGAGATGCATTATTTTTCTCTGTTTTCATCTGACCCATCATTTTGCACATGTGACCTGCACAAAAACCATAAAAAGGGAAATGGAGAAGGTTCGCATAAGCTTAAAGAATGACCATATATTACATATTCCAAGAACTAACTATTTAATTTTTTCCCTCCAAATATTTTCAGACTTAGTGGATTAAATATAATTTCAAACTGACGACTTGCCGAAGTCTATAGTATTTAAATTTCTCCGAACATCATTGTTTTGTCCGTATCTGTACTAAGCTTTTCGTCATATGAAGTTACAATCGCATTAGTTAGCAGTTAGTACGTACCATACAAAGTAGAGTAAAAAATCAAGAGCTTCACATAAAAAATTAGAGAGAGAACACACATAAATCGATTGATAATAAACAAGTCGTGTTATAATGACATGGACGACCAACTGCATGCGGCATCCTGCCAGTTTTGGGTTATTTGAACGGTTTGACTTGGCTGGCTATCGAGCACCATTGGATTTAATTCGAATTTGAATGTCAGTATAATTGGTGTCAAGTTTGTATACCAATATAAGTTTACATAGTAATAAGGATTAATGTCACAAATTGTATCTCAATTTCGATAAAATATATAATCAGATGTTTGAAGTTTAAAATTGATCAATTTAATATATAAACTTTGAAATTGACAAATTTAGTACCTAAAAAAACTCTTTATGCAAGCTAACAACACTTCTTTCAAGTTCTTTCAGGTATTAAATTAATCAATTTCAAAATTTTCATATACTAAATTAGTCAATTTAGCAAAATTTAGATAGCTAATTGCATATTTTGCTAAAGTTCAAGAATTATTTATGACATTATCCCTAATAATAATAGGTCTTCCACAATATTTTAATTTTTCCAACCACCAATGTCTTGTCCTCGTCCATACTTAGCTTTGGCTATAGAAAGTTATATATCACATCTGCGCCATATATAGCTAGCCTAGAGGGGAAAAAAAGAAAAGCATTCAAGAGCTTCAAATCTAAGAGTATAGAGACAACACGCAAAGATAGTAGCAAGTTTTAGACAAAGATGATGAGATGGACAGCTAACGACGACGAAGCGCTTCCTATAGCCCTGCTTTGTATTTTGTGTGTGTGTGTGTGTGTGTTTTTTTTTTTTTTTTTTTTTTGTGTACCTTTATCCATTTGAATTTGATATTAAAATTTAATCCAGTTCGAGATGATGATATTCGATTCAAAAACGCACTTTTCAGATGGTTTATCAGATCAATTTAGAGATTAATAACATTTACATTAACTAGTTAGTAAGAACAACTAATCTCAATATTAAAGCTTGAATGTAGCTCTAGTTTGAGTCATATTTGTATATCAATATCATTTTAATAACTAAAGATATATTTTGTAGATAAATTAAAGATTCAATGAACTTAATTGAATTAATTTTGAATTAGTTGATTGATCTTTCTAATCTAGTTTGACTTTAGTATTATATTATCTTGATTTAACTTATTTACAGCCTTCTTTTTTTTCCCCTACCACATGAAAAATAATAATATATTGAAGACCCTAACTTGAGCCTTTTTTTCCCTCTATTTCTCTGATTTGCAGTGGTACCGTCTTATGTTGCCCCTCCTTATGCATTTGGAGCTGTTTCGGTTAGAAGAAGAGAGCCACGCCTTACTTACGGTGAACCTCAAACTATCAATAATAGATTTTTTCTTTTTCATGAATTATATTCTCCTTGCTCAAATTAATAATAGAAAAAAATGCTTCAACCGTTTTATAATATCTTCGTGAATTATCAAAGATTTATGTTATACTATTGAAAATATTATTATTATACTATATTAGTTTTGTTACACTTACTGTATTTTATTTATTAAGTATACATATTTCTGATATGTCGATGTTGGTCAATGCTAATTGTTAGGTGAGATCATGATTGGAGGTTCATCATGATGTTTCCAAGTTTCAGTTAATAATAAGGGGAGGGATTATTCATAATCCTTCAATTTTATTTCTTTCATGTATTGTTGCCAAGTTCTTTTCTCTCTATTTTTTTTTTTTTCTTTTCCTTTTTGAATCCTTACCTTTTTTTTTTTTCGTTGGTCATTGTGGATGAGAGAATCGAAACCGATACTTCTCACTTGAAAATTCTAGAGAGATGTCATAGAAGATCATTGGCTTAAATCCTTAATGTTTATATAGATTCTCGAAGTTCATTTATCCTTTACTTTTATTTTGTTTAATTAGACGGAATCTATACAGCTAGAGCAATAAATGGCGGTGCAAATAGGATATTTGGGAATTTCCGAGTACTTTTTTTTCCAAGGAATTTTATTTGGTTAGTGAGAACACATCAAAATACAAGTACCAATGACATTGATAAAATATATTAAAAGAAAGAGGACCGGCCAATTAGACAACAAACAGATTTCCTATAAAAAAAAAAAAAAAGAAGGATAATTTATGCATAAGTGCGGAATGAAAATTACGAAAAATTTCTTATTGAGATGAAAAATAAAATTAAAAAAAAAATTTGAAATCAACCTGGCTAAATCTAAATAGGAATATGCAACCTTTATTTATTGATGAAGAAATGATTGCAAATCTTCCTATATAAGTCAAGTCTTGATTTTATATTAGTTGTTGTTAAACAAAAATACATGTACTGATTGAGAATTTGCAAATAGTTAAAACAAAAAATGATAACGTGAAAACATAAATGATATGAAAGATGAAGTGAAGTACTTTATATATAAAATTTGAGCAATACCCACGTATTCATGTTGACTGAGTTTATTACGACATATTTGGAGTATGTTTGGATTATTTAATTTTTATAATTATCTTATTTGTATCCGATTTGTTTGGTAAATTTATGAATAAAAATATCTAATTTTCATATTTATATATTTTTTTACAGACATCGATTTGAAAACATAAAAATAAGATCAAAATTAGTAAGAAAAAGATGAAAACAGACCCTTTTGTCAATCAATGCATGATGTATATCTGCGAACTAACTAACTTATGAATCTCGTGCTAATTGATCATAAACTAGATTATGAACCAATGTTATGCGTCACCTCTAAAAGTTTCATTGTTTCAAAGATTCAATCTTATTATAGAAATGGGCTCTGTTTAGGGATTGGACATTAAGACACACCTAGTCTTTTGGGTTGATTTTGGAACTCTACTCTTCTTATACTGATGATCATGCGTTAAGATAATTTTGGATCGGACTAACCAAAAGTTGGAACGAAAAAACTGCAAATTTCCGTAAGTGCCACAGCTGTTATTCCGTAAGACAGGACAGATAGGATTGTTGGTTTGTATATATATATGTATATATGTGTGTGTCTGTATGTAAAAAAAAAAAAAAAGGAGTTGGATTTATAAAGTTTGCATTGAAGGCCTTAATTTGTAAATCAATCATATATGTTGACCTTCCGTTTATTGGTCGTCCTCACGCATTGGCATATTTATTTCCTTGGTGTGGACATGACCTCGTATAGAGAGCTTCCAACTCAGCCCAAGTCCTTCAACACTTACTGACTTTGTACGCTAATAAGATGAGAGAGAGATGGTTGAAGTTTAAAGATGTTATAATAAATTAAGGATACAAAGTAGAGTTTGAGCACATTAGGGTAAACATAATGCGTCGCAGATGAGTTATCTCGTTTACTAAACTGATTGATTTTATTCATAGGAAAATGGAGTTCATAAAGGAAAAAAATAAGGCCACAAAGAAGGCTATTTCCTTATCAAAGTTCATAAGCTTCAAGCAACTTAAGCATTTCTTCTCAAGGAACAGGAGCCAAGTCCTTTAAATAGATATAATAATGAATTGATTCAAGACAAGGTTATCTGAAGTTATTCAAAGACCACAGGTTATGATTAGTGATATATCTCTACCAATTTTACCATCAAATTCTCCACTAAAGTGTCAAATACCACCCTCAATTATTGTTAAGAATGAAATACTTGTTTCCTTAATTGATAGAGTATGGTCTTTAGCTAGTCAAGACAATTTTAAATATATATATATATATATATCATTTGTTGTGCTCTGACTAGACATTTCAAACAAATAGAAACACAATGTGTTTAAGGTACGTCAAAGGTTACATAGGGACAAACCAAAGGAAGTTTCAAATGTGTGGAGTAGCAAAAGGACATTTGTGAGGAGTCTTCTATCACTATTATGATGTTCAAAACTAGGTAAAAGATTATCTAATCCCTTCTTGGAGATGTTTCAATGATCTAGAAACTGTAACCAACTAGGTGAGACAAATGTCAGGAAAAATAGAATTTTTATTTTGATCCAATTGTGGATAATTTCAAATCCATTAAAAGTACACCAGGATGGCAAGAAGTGATGAACCTGAAATCAGTTTGTCTCTCTTGAAAATTGCTGCAAATCCAAGTCCTCAAAAGAAAAGGAATATTGAAAGTATAAAAGAACACAACAATTGCTATAGAGAAGCTTTTCCTTTTCATGATATAAAAAGAGGAAGGACATTTGAAGAAAAATTTAAAGTTGCAACAGCTTTTATATTCGTTAGAAGAGATGAATTCATTTCAAAACTATCATTGAAGGCAAAATGGTTGATAAAAGGGTACTAATGAAAATTTTCTAAAACCCTTCATACTCTTTCAAAATGAAATACAGGAAAGACATATATATTTTGATAGAGTAAATATAGGAACAATGGTCAGGGTATAGGATTACCCTAATTCCCTATGTCTCTTTTGCTTAGAAAGATTCATAAGTTAAAACAAATAACTATTAAAATAGTTACTATTTCTTAATCAAGTTCGTTATCATATCCACACTACGGCAATAGACCTTAGCTATTTTAAAGGATTCAAGATAAACGACTAAGAGTACACATTGGCAACTTTGCTTGATTATGACTTTTAACTAAATTGTGGGAACATACCCTCAATTCATGGCTCAACCTCTGAGGACATAGTTACATGAGGTTCTTGCGCCCTTAGCGAAATAAAATAGCGCTATAAAAGACAGGATGCCTTTGTTAGATATCAAGTTAAAATAAAGTCCATACCACCCAAATGGCTAAATATGTATGCAAACCAAAATAACATAGGGATTATGCCATTAACGGAAAAATATCCAGTGATACAATAGATTTACAAGCTTAAATTAGTGAAGAACTGGAGAAAACAATGGGAACTATATACTGTTGACATGATGAATTATTATTTCCCTGAAAATCCAAAATTTCACATGATCACTTGCAATAAGACAAAATACATTTTTGCCAAACAAAAGAGAGTGATATGGTCAAAATATGAAACTAAATTAAAATCACTAACCCTCCAAATTGAAGAAGAAGACAAAATACATGCTTTTATTGTACCAACAACCTTATATTGTAGCATCTTTTTATTTTGTCTATGCTTTTGTTTTATAGTCCCTTCTTATCCTTACACTCCTCTAGTCTATAAAAGGGGAAACCAATCTTAAGTTAGGATCATTAAGTCTTATGGAGTGAGAGTATTGTAATATTAAGTGAACTTTTCTAAGAAGGTCCACAGTGGTGTCTAATCTTCCTTTAAGCATTGTACGAATTCATAGTGGTGTCCATTGAGAAGAAATGCTTGAGTTGCTTGAAGCCTATGAACTTTGATAAGGAAATAGCCTTCTTTGTGGCCTTCTTTGTTTTCCTCTTTCGAACTCCATTTTCCTATGAATAAAATTAATCAAATTAGTAGATGAGATAACTCATCTAATGTAGTATTATGCTTACCCCTGTGTGCTCAAACTCTACTTTATATCCTTGATTGATTACAACATCTTTACACTTCAGCCATCTCATTTCTCATCTTGTTACTTTTTCTATTCTTATGAAATTTGACTATAGCTTTGCAATCAATCCCGACCGGCATCTCTTTTTGATTTGAAAGAAACAGCCTAAAATTATCTAAACAATTTATTATAGTCGTAATTTTGATGTATGTTGGGCAAATTCTTTTCTTTAAACTTTTCGCTTGTATACTTGCAAATTTCTTTTGTGTTCCTATCAGCATACTTGTTGGGTTTTCTTATCAATATACTTCCCCATCCTAAATCACATCCATCACTTTCAACAATTAAATAATATGTATCTAATGGAAATTTTAATTTTGGAAATCTTTTTACCTATCCATTTATTTTTCTTATTTGCTTTTTGTCTTCACGTAATATTCCTTTGAAACTAGAAATATTATTATAAAAGGGTCCTACTAAAGAATTCAAATCCTCAATAAAAGCCTTGCACAATTTAATAATCCTAAAAGCCTTGCAATTGCTTTTTATTCATTTGTTCATAAATTCTAACATTTTTTTAACTATATAACTTGATCCTTCATTCTCATGTTTCTACTCCTAGAAATTATATATTTTTCTTTAAAAAAATTGAGCCTTTTTAGTGCTTACAACTATTCCTTATCTTTGGAATCCTGCAAGCGCCGTCTTTAAGCATCTATATGCTCATGCTCATTTCTAAAGAAAAAAAGAATAGCATTCACATAAATAGCAGTGAAATCCTTTAAATATTGAAAGGTTAAATATATTTTGCTTTAAAAAATTAAAGATACATTTTTTAAACCAAATGGCATAACCTTCTATTGGAAATGACCCTGTGGACATGTGAAAGTAGTCCGTGGTTGTGATTCCTTATCTATCCTTACTTGCCAAAATCCTGACTTACAATAAAACTTATTGAATATGTAATAGTTTTGAAATTTGTTAACCAATTGGTTTTTTTAGGAAGATCATAAGCATCATCTTTTTTGTTATCATTTAATTTCCTATAATGTATAACCATTCTTGACTTCCTCTTTCTATCTCACTATGTTTCCTACTAATAAAAACCAAACTCCTATGTTGACTATCTGATGTCTCTTTTACTCCTAATTCTAATAATTCCTTAATATGCATTCCAAAATCCTATCTATCTAAATTATGTACTCTATTGCTTTTTAATAAATTCTTAGGTTAGATTTACTATATCTAATTTACTTACTATCTTATTTCTCTCCCACACCTTGTGGATCTTCACAAAAAATCTTTCTTTTTCTAGACTACTAATAATTTGATCAATATCTAGGTATCATGTTTCTTAAAAAAGAATTATCTAGTATCCTATATTACTTTTCCCAACTTATGATCTTTCCTTCATAAGGTAATATTATTTTCCCACTTGATCTCTTCTTTTAAAAATTCTTGTAGCTCTAATCTTTCTTTGCTTTCCACTATTCTTATTTTACTATTTTTCTTTTCTTGATTTTTCCTAATTCTTTACTATCACAATCACAATCTTTATCCTTCTCACCAGGCTTTTGCAGCAATTTGATGTTGGTTCTAATTCTTCCATATAATTGGCATAAGCTATGATTGGATGTCTTAATATATTTACAATGTACTTGGTAATTAGTATACCATGATGGTTACTTAACAAAAATTTTAATCCTATAATTTCTAATTTTGAGTTTTTTGAAATTCCATAATTGTATCATACTACTATGCATAGGTATAGTCTGCTCTTCTCCTATCAAAAAGCTTACTTTATGTTTGGCAATATATACGCTCCTTTTTCCTATTCCCATATATATCTATACTTATTCTACATATGTCCAATTGTTCTATTTCTTTTGGAGGTGCATGTTTTTCTTTCTTCTTTCTCTAACATCTTTAAAATTTCCTAATTGTTCCATAACCATATTTGCCACTCCAATATAGCTTGTTGTTGTGTCATCAATATCATCATGTTCTTTTATCATAAGTCCTTTAGGTTAACTTGTATTCAAACCTATATGTGAATTTCCTTTTTGTAGACTTGTTAGTCTGTCCTTTGTTTCTTGTAATGCTTCCTTTATTCTATTTCTATCTATCTTATTGTCTATTCTCATTATTCTTTCTTCTATTGCATCATGTTGAAAGCTTCTTCTAACTATAAACCTTTCATTAAATTAAAACATCTCATTACTAGTTCCTAAGCACATTTTTCAAGATTCCATCATGCAATTTCTACACTAATACCTAAGCTTGGTTATAGGATATCTAGAGCAAAACTTACTCAGATGACCTTCTGAGCCACTTCCTTGGGACCAATAATGCCTACAAGCATCTACATGCTCTTCTACATTCATCATTGTATTACTTATGTCTTGTAACATCCTATTTAACATATCTAGTTTTTCTCCTTGAGACTTTATTCCTATTTGTTCTCTATAAGGATTTTGATAATTTTGGTTTAAGAACATTCCTGTAATATCATTTTCCTCCTTACTATCAGATTCCCCTAATAGATCTATTATGGATACTATGTTATAGACTATTTTTGTGTCAGTCATCTCTTCATCTATTGTCAATCTGTCTTCATTCGTACATTATACTAAAGTACTTGCCATAGTATTACTATTTTTCCTTTTGAGACATGATCTTGCTAGTCCTTCTTCATTGCAAGCATAATATCTTAACTTAATTTTATAGACCTTATTTTTATCATATTTCCTAACATGCCTTTCTTGCTTTAAACATGGTTTTCTTGCCTTACTTCTCTTTGCAAAATACTTCTTTTTAGGCATATATTTTGGTTTTGATTTTCTTTTCTTGTACCTTTCATTTAGATTATATACTTGTGGAGTATAAACTGTTTGAAAAAAATTGTAACTTCCACCTTTATAGAGCTATAGATTTTTCTATTAACTTGTCTATCAAAAACTTTATTCTGGTTCCTAAATTATCTAATTCATCTCCTAATGTTGGTTCTACTTTTTCCTTTCATTCTTTATATACTCCTACTCACAATGGTCATGGTAACTTTAAAAACAAGTTATGTGCTATTAGTTCTTCATAATAGCATTCATGCATTATAGAAAAACTCTCTATATACTTTTTGACAAAGTAACAATCTCTTATTTGTAGTTGTTCTAAGTTTCTTATTGCATCCCTTTGTTGATCCATCTCTCCTATTTGTGATGCTTCTCTTGTGAGCACTACTCTTATTTTACTATAAAATTATAAGGATTTACTCCTAAGCCCTTATTTGTGGCTACATATTGTGGAAAATTTTTCTTGTATGTTTCTCATGTTGCTCTTGCAATTTCTCCTAAGAATGATTCTAAATAAATATATATTTGATATGTATCCTCTGTCAAAGGACATGCTCTCCATGTCCTGACCCCATCTATGTCCACTTATCCACAAAAGACCCCAACTCTGTAGATCATGTGCACTTATATTTAGCATTTAATTCCCTTAATTTTGCATAACCTAAATATGATTATCAAATTATAACATAGAATTTTCAAGAACTTTGAGAAAAGTCGTAAAGATCACTCCTGATTTTTCGTGATTTAAGAATATTAAAGTTTGAACAATTTAATTCTAGTTATAAGGATTAGAATCCTTACCAATAAAATTCTGAGACACAAAATGTAACTTTCCTAACTTTGGATAATGGATGATTGATAATAAATCAATTGTTAAACCCTAAGATTTTTCTACCTCAAATTTAGTAATTAGAAAACAAACTCTATACATATTAAATAATAATACAATGATTACCGAAATATTCTTGTATTTTTAAACCCCAAAGTAGCACTAGAAAATTTATGATTATAAAAAATCAAGATAAGTAATTTTTAGGCAATGAAAGACAAGATTTCATAACGCGAGTCGATAACTTGACAAGTAATCACAGATAGCCTTAGATTTCTAGTGTGAAATGAAACGATTAATTTTAAAATGCCTGTTGGTTATAAAATAATAATTTAGAGGTGAATTGCTAAGGTGACAAAAGATGTGATTAGATTAAAAACAAATAAATATCTATAAATCTAGACCTTAAATAAAATTTTGGATTACACAAACATACTAGTTAGAAAATTCTGAGTTTATAGAAACTAAAACCCTAAATTCATTAAAGACCTTATAAATCATTCCTTTATTATAAAATAAAAACATTTAATAAAACTCTAGACATTAAATATGACATAAAATGTTCTATCACACAGTATAGTGGTAAGAAACTTTGAAACAAACATAAAAGAAAGAAAAAAAAAAAAGCCAAGGATGAAATCACATATTGAACGGTTATATCTAATAATTTAATTGTTAAGTTTGAATATTATCCTAACCCATAAAACTATTAAAATTTAATAAAAATAGAGTTTAAGTCATATATTCTACACACTAGCATTTCCCGAGACCTCTAAACTTAAAACCTTTAATTGATTAAAAAAAATTGATAACAAACATATATGTCAATATAGAGGATAGGAATATGAGGAGTCAATATGCCCATCCTCGGACGTCAACACATGGATAGGATATTAAAAATTGTCCAGTGGACTTTCCACATAGAAAGGAGTAATAATAAATAAACATTATTATTATTTTCACATGAAAATCCAATCTCGTCCTACATTTTTTTTCCTTTTCACATAACCCTTCTAAATATTTGTGACCTCATTACTCAATAATAAATAAATAAATAATAATTTCAGCAAATTGAGCACAACAATTGAAAGAGTGAATATAAAATGCTTAAAACACTTTTTTTTTCTCTTTTTCGAATTAGAAACAACAACATGAAATTAGATAAGATATTTAATGAAACTTCACGGCATTTTAGATTATTCAGGTACCAATTAGAATATTACAAGTCTTAGAGATAATTTAAAAGTAGATACATGTTTGACAAGATCTTTGTAACATACTAGCATACATATGACCAGATGCTATAACTTTAGATGATTACAACCCAAATTCCAAATATCATATTCAAATGCAAAATCAAACTGAATACTCTTTTTTTTTTCATGAGATAAACACAATGATATAAAAAAAATGTTCGAATTTAATTCAATAATCTAATCTGTAAAGCAATCGGCAAGAGCCCAATAAAATTTCCTATAACCTAAATATTGAGTAAATCAATTATAAACTCTAAACTCTCTGCCTAAAACTTCATAGATAAAATAACATTATTGACTATAAGTATAGAAAGTTAAAATTACAAGGTTTAAAATACTTAAGATCATAAAAGTAAATTAATTATAGTAAAATATAAGGTAGGGCAGGTGTAGGAACGATCCAATCTCCAATATATAATTTTATGTTATGGAATATTATATACAACTAAAAGTAACCGAAAAAAAAAAGAAAAAGAAAGAAAAGACCAAAGTATAACCCCGGTGCATGTCTGGACAATTAAAAGGGAAGGACCTGCCTTAGCCCATTTCCATAACTATTAAAATACATAAATTTTAGAATAGAAGAAGTCAAAGATATTTTAAGGAAAATAGATGTCACCATTCTGATTTTTTCTCCTTTTCATTTCCGTGGGAGAGGAGAGAAGGTATGTTCTTTCCTCCACTCAATTATCAGTTGACTTGTTGGTCTTCCGTAATATCTTCGGCTACAAAACTTCTAATAGAAACCATACACCAGTCATAGGATGAAATGAGCATCTTATTTTTATCACCCAAACTGCCCTCTTGCGATACGAAAGTTACACCTCGCCGCCCTCTCTACCACAACAACAACACGTAAAATCCTACCACTAACATGTCATTCAGCCCACCTGCTACTCGACGGTGACGACCCCAACAACGACACAACTCTCGATTTCTCTCGTCAACTGATCAGCTCTATATATCTTGTCCTTAATATTGATCTCTCGCGTCTCTATTTTCTAACAGAAATAGGACAGCAAAAACGCCATCTTTTTCTTCAATTTCATTTCAGGAACCACTACTAGACGTCTACGCCGAAACCAGTGCATAACCCTCCATCTCTGTCCGCAGTTCGTTCCTTCATCCTTGTCTCTTTTCAACTAGCTTCATCGCAACAGGAACCACTTATTGCTGCCTTGACGACGTCATCTATTATCTAAATGATCACCGTTAACATTACAGGAAAGGTACAAGAACTATATCGGGCAAACCTTTTATATTTACTCACCTAACATTAAGACTATTAGTAAACTAACAAAACAAAAATATAGGATAAGAGAGGATGAATCTGGCAAATTAAAATAATAGTATAATATACCAGTTAAAAATTATTTATATTTATTAGCAATTGAGGAGGCATAGGTTGTTAGTAACACCACGAAAAATAGGATAAACAATATATGAACATACGGAGTAAAATGTTTATTAATTTAGTTAACAATTCAATTGTATTAAAAGGAAGGGAAGGAAGCAAACTAACTCAAATGTAGAAATAATATAATTATTCAGAGGTCAAAATTTCAATAAAATATTCTATATAGTATAGTTTGTAATCTTATAATTATCTTAATATATATTAGGATAGATATAAATTACTATTTTTGGATTTAAACATATAATATTTACGTTGATAATCTCTATAAATTATATAATGATAGGCGAGCGATATACTTCAGTAAAGTATGTGATGAAAACTGGATATACTTATGTACTTTTACTAAAAATATGCTTTAAATGAATGAGTATTGATGGAGATATATATTAATTTGGTATTTATGAAGTCAATATACTAGGTTAACAAAAGTATAAACATGGACTAGAGTAGAATAACAATAACCTAAATAATTAGGATATCCAGTGGTAAATTGTATTATGGTCGAATCTTATTTAAAGTAAAGATAAAGAAAAGAGAGAAGATCGATTCTTGAAGAATCAATACATGGAAATAACTTAAACTGACCATTTATCGGAAACATATGGTGAGGGAAAAAAGTAGCAAACTTGATAGTATTGTTTCTTATAAGAGTGATATTAATTTATAATTGATACAGGTATACTAGAAAAGTAATATGTTAGACTATAAATAATACGTAGAGTATGTTGTTTCTAAAGTAAATTCACTCAAAATAGCACCGAGTCCATTATTTGAAATCAATCATTGTACTTGTTAAAATGGAATTTTGAAGACACTTCTAATAAGGTCAAATTATAGTATAAGCTGTGGAAATTTTCAAATAAAATAACATAGGTTTCTATATTTTAATATAGACTTTCCAAGTTATTAAATATAAAATTCCAATTAAAATGAATACAATAGGCTTAGTTTAAGATTACACGATAAAAACCAGTATTCGGAATCATTTAAGGTGTTTTTTCTAAGAAAAACTCATTTACACAAACTCTATAGGATAATTAGAAAATAGTAGGCTTTACAAGCTTTAAAATGACTATACATATGAAACATTTGGAATAGAAACCAGAAAATGGTAGTATATAAATAATAAAACCCGAGTTTTGGACACTCAAGCACCAATAGAACATATTATATAACTGTATATGTAGTAATGAGTATCTGTTATCTCATATACATTTTCCAGTAAACTATTACCAGGGATGATAGTGAGTAACTTTGATCTTATGATATGTTTGTGCTTATAGTATAGTTACATATGTAATAATATATTAATACTATTCTGCATGGGGGTTAGGTATATCACATGATGCTTGGTGTATATTTGGTTTCCAAAACATCATATTAAAAGCAACAATTACTTTAAGTTGTAATTAACATAAAGCATAATGATGTTTGTTTGTGAATTGTATGATCGCTTGAGAACCTGACTTGATACTATTTAACTATATATTGAAATGGTCATGCACTGCACATTTTGCATTTACTGCATAAAAAGTGTGATAGCCTCCTACATTTTAGTATTTCGGTTCTCTAATAAGGTTTAGTTTTTCTAGATGATATGTTCATAGGTCTACTCAAGGTTACCTTTGCTCTATTTGGTTCTACGAGAACTAACTAGCAAATGAAGGAACATTGCTCATGGTATCAGCATGAAATGACAAACACTTGGTAGAGTTTTTTTTTTTTTTTTTTTTTTTTTGTTCCAAGGTAGGATTAAGATGTTGAGACGTCAAAATGTCAAAGTTAAAGTAATTGGATCAGTTGATTGGTATACTACCTCCTTGTTCGTTGATTCTTCTGGGCAGGTAGGTCATTAAGGCGTAGTCTTAATGAGGTTCCTTCAACCCCGATGGGAGGGAATAAATCTACATCATGTTTTGATTCCGACTTATCTAAGCTTATACTTGTGTATATGGTTGATTGTCACATTGTATACACTTACTAATATACTTGTGTGTTATTACTTATTGTGTGGTTTAGTCAGGTTATCTTACTGAGCTATGGTATCACTCACCCCCAACAGTTTTTGTGCAAGAATAATGCTAGCTAGGATTGAGCTAGACATGTGTGAAGAGTGATCCTCCATCAGACTTTCTTGAAGTTAGATAGATAGATTACAATGAACTTAGAATACAATTTAGATAAATTGTACAAACATTTGAGATATCGTATTTTGTAGGATGAAACCTAATTTTACTATTTGGTAGGGGATACTAATTCACTGCGATCTTGATAGAATGTGAAAAATCGGATTCCTTAGTGACTTTAAATAAAGATATTATATATATATATATATGTATGATCAAATTATATAAAGTAAACAAATAAGATAGAGTCTTATAATCTCTGACTTATAAGATGGTTCTTATATTACGGGTGCACACATGGTATGATAACTTTAAGCAATCCTACTAGGCCCCTATTGGGGTCATGATAGTATCCTTCTGTTATCTATTAAATTTCTTTTATCTAATGTTTCAAATAACATCCTTTTTCCTTTATGTATTTCTATTACCTAGTTCTTTTTCTGTGTTATAGTATAGTGTGTAAGATATCTTACGTTGGATTCCTTCCCATATATCTTATCCTCTATGTGTTACATTACTAAAAGGGGGAGCATTTAATAGTGTTTCTTCATTATTATACATATAGAAAATTGATGCTTGGTCGTCTCCATGGTCTTAACTTCTTCTTGTGAATCTATATATTCCTAATTTAAATCTTGTTTTATTTGATAGCTTCATCTGTTAATTCTAGCAAAACTTCTTCTTTTCCTTTTTTCTTAATATGATAAATATCTTCTTACTCTATTTTCTTTTTAAATCTAACTTCCTGTAATTCTCTTAATATTTTTTTTCTTCTGTCCATAATTCAGAAGGAATTGGATCTTCTCCATGTTTTATTAAAAATCCATTTTGCAATATTGCAATGGTTCAATTGACTTTTCTTCATGCTTACTGTATTCCTCTTTTTCTTCCATATTCCGTTGGATAAATTTTATTTCCTACATGTTAGAACCATATATTTTATTAAGATACTTTTCTATCTCTTCTATTCTTTTTATTGTTTCATCAAACAGCTAGAGCCTTAACTCTTATTTCCATTCTACCATGAAGTGTCTATTTGCTATAACACATTCATCATTTTTAAAATTTCCCTTTGTTCTAGTGTTTGGTTAAAATTTCATGAAATGTTATCCTCATCATCTACAGGCCTTGGCCTGTCTTCATAAGATCTAAACCTTAAAGAATATGTACCACTAGGATTAGGATACATTAGACATTCTACAAGAACCCTTTGTGTTTTACAAGCCATATTTCTACTTAGGTTCAATTCCTCACCTTTTTTAAAAGAAGAATCTACCTCCATTAGTTTTATCATCTTTATTCCCTGTGGGGCCATTGCATCTATAGTCCCTTCTATATTAAGCCTATATGATATTTCACTATTATTTGTTGTTTTACAAATAAAAGCAATATCTATAAGCAAATTTTCTCCTATATGATCCCTATATCTTTTACTTTGAAAGTCCTATTTCTATATTACATAGACACCATGAAATTAGGTGCACAATACAATAATCCTTTTTCACTATTTATATCTGCGTCCATTGATGCAAAATATGATTTTTCTCATGTCACTTTTCCATGACTTATCCATTAATAAAACTAAAACCTTTCCTCTGACCTTTTTTCTTGTTAATCCTCTAATTCCTATGACTATTAATCTAAGATAGACTAAAGCCTTTCCTAACCTTGTTAATCATCTAATTCCTATGACTATTCATCAATAAATCCATATAGTCTTGATAATCATCATATCTCCTTAAATGTTCTCTGGGATTGAAAATTAAATCTACAATATCTATTATAATATACAAGATTCACCTATGATATAAATAATATGTCATAATAAAAAAAAAACACAAAGCCATATAAAACTCATAAACTTACCCTTATTATATTATTTTCACAAACCTGTATCTTTCTTTTTAAGTGCCTATAAACATATAGTCATGGTTAAGGTACCTATATATATTTGCCCTTCTTTAGCTATTTATAATTTAAACTTCCTAGACTTTGATCTTAAAGTGTAATCCTAAAAGACTTTCTAACTATTCAATGACATCATATGATCATTTTTAACACTCCTTAATCTTCTTATTTTTGTTCTATAATGTAAACTTCAAGAAACAACATTAATACCTAATAGAGTAAGATTCGTTTATAATA
This sequence comes from Combretum micranthum, assembly GCA_024138025.1. Taxonomy (NCBI): domain Eukaryota; kingdom Viridiplantae; phylum Streptophyta; class Magnoliopsida; order Myrtales; family Combretaceae; genus Combretum; species Combretum micranthum. The sequence continues at coordinate 705,081 of JAMXBD010000495.1, read as the reverse complement.
TTATATATATATATAAACATTAGAATTATAAAATATAAGCTAGATAATCATTGAACAATTAAACATACAACACAATAATAACAAAACCAAATAATTTTAGATCTTAAGGTATAAAGATAACTGGCTTTGATACGAAAATCGAGGCTTTATTGTCATGGAAAAAGACCTCATGACAAGGATGAACTCAAGAGGAGAGACTAATCATAAAAGAATATAATATCATCAAAACAACCTCATGTCCATGCTATAGTCCTTAGCCTACCAAAGCATCCTCGCCTCAAAATGACCATTGTAGACCTTCGACCAACCCTTTTGGTATGCTCTTAGATATTATATAATCTTAAGCTTATTCATTCCTCAAGCTTCATCCATTATGAAACCTTGTTCTTAAAACTAGTAAAAACTTAAACAAGGTTTTTAGAGCTTGATTATCTTTATACCTTAATAAGAAATTTAGCTTGTAATAATGAAGAAAACTTACAGAATTACTTTATTAATGGAGGATGGATTTGTACAATGCTTGAAGGAATATTAGAAACACCACTCTGGACCCTCTTAGAAAAGCTCACTTAATATTACAATACTCTCACTCCCTTATATTCGATGACCTTAACTGAAGATTGTCTTCCCCTTTTATAGACTTGAGGAGCATAAAGTTAAGAAGGGACTATAGAACAAAAGTACAGATGAGATAAAAAGATTCTACAATAGAAGCATTTTGGTACAGTAAAAGCATATAAGTACAAACAAGATAAAAAGATGCTACAGTATAAACATCTTCAAAAGTTGTGGCCTCTCTTTGTTTTTTGGGTATCTTTCCTATAAAACCCATGAACTTGTCATTTCCCCTTTACTCTTTACATCTATCTATATCTTTAAGTCCTTCCATTTCGTCTTCATGCAGACTTGGCAAATTATTCTTTTCATCCTATTCATCTTCTTCTTCTTCAATCTAGAAGGCTAGTGATTTTAATTTAGTTTCATATTTTGAGCATATCACTCCCTTTTGTTCGGCAAAAATGTATTTTGTCTTACTGTAAGCAATCATGTGAAATTTTGGATTTCGAGGAAATAATAATTCATCATGTCAACAGTATGTAATTCCCATTGTTCTCTCTAGTTATTCAATTATTCAAGCTTGTAAATCCTTTGTATCAGGGAATATTTTTCCCTTAATGGCATAATCCAAAATCATGTTATTACTAGTCTACATTCATATTTTAGTCGTGTGGGTGGTACGAAATTTATTTTAACATGATATTTAACAAGGACATCATGTCTTTCATATCCCCATTCTATTTCCCTAAAGACTGCAATAACCTCATGTATTGGTGTACCTAGAGGTTGAGTCATGAATTGAGGGTATGTTCCCACAATTTCAATTACAAGTTCATAATCAAGCAAAGTTTCCAATGTGTATTCTTTGTCATTTATCCTAAATCCTTTAAAATAACTAAGGACTATTGTCACAGTATGGATATGATAATGAACATGATTTAGACAATAGTAACTATTTTGATAGTTATTTGCTTCAACTTGTGAATCTTTCCGTAAGTAAGAGAGACATGGGGGATTAGGGTATTCCTTTACCTTGACCATTGTTCCTTTATTTACTCCATCAAAATATGTCTATTTTTCATGTATTTCATTTTGAAAGAGTATGAAGGGTTTTAGAAAATTTTCTTTAGCATACCCTTCTATCAACCATTTTGCCTTTGATGGTAGTTTTGAAATGAATTCATCCCTTCTGAAGAATATAAAAGCTATTGCAACTTTAAATTTTTTTTTCAGATGTCCTTCCTCTTTTTATATCATTAAAAGGAAAAGCTTCCCTATAGCAATTACTGTGTTCTTTTATATATTCAATATTCCTTTTCTTTTAAGGTCTTAGATTTACAACAATGTTTTAGGAAGACAAACTGATTTTAGGTTCATTTACTTCTTGCCATCTTGGTGTATTTTTCATGGATTTGAAATTATCCAAACTGGGTAAATGTAAAAATTCTATTTTCTTGATATTTGTCTCACCTAGTTAATTGTAGTTTCCATATCATTAAAACCTCTCCAAAAAAGGTTTGGATAATCTTTTACTTGGTTTTAAACATCATACCAATAATAGAAGACTCGTTGCAAATGTCCTTTTGCTACTCCATACATTTGAAACTTCCTCTTAGTTTGTCCCTATGTAACTTGTGACACTTCTTGTATACCTTTAACACCTTATGTTTCTATTTGGTTGAAATGTCTAGCCAGAGCACAACAAATAATGTATTTAGCTTTGTCCTGACTGGCTAAAGATTATATTCCATCAATTAAGGCAACATGTGTTTTATCCTTAACAATAATTGACGATGGTATTTGAAACTTTTTTGGAGAATTTGATGGTAATATTGGTAGAGATATATCACCAATTAAAACCTGTGGCCCTTAAGATAATCTTATTCCTTGAATCAATTCATTATTATATCTATTCAAAGGACTTGGTTCCTATGTCCCCTGAGAAGAACTATACTTCGTCTAAATTTCGAAAAACAAAGATTCACATCAATAGAAGAAGATTTATACATTAATATAAAGAAAAACACAGATTTTTCGAGCATAGGTATTTAGGGGCCTATAATTATATTGTTTATGTAAAAAGAATCCTAAATTTGGTGAGAAACTTTTTCATTTTCATGACAATGGCATGTTAGATAATAATCTAGGACCACAAATAAGTCAAGTTGAGATGGTACAATACTGAGCTCGAGCTCGAACTCAACTTGAAATTTTAAAGCTTAAACTTAACTCGAGATAACACTATATAAACCGAGCCCAACTCGATTAAACTTATTTAGAATTGATATATTAAAAGATTATTTTTAATTGTAATTAATATATATCAATATCGAAATTCAGTTTAAATTCGCTTAACATTTTTACTTATCTCGAGCTCTTGAGCTCTCAAGCTCCATTAGACTCGCAAGCTAATCGAGTTAAACATACAAAGCTTGAGCTCAACTCAATAAACTATTCAAGTAGCTCAAACTCGAGCTCACCTCGACTATTCTCATATCAAACTTAAGTAAATATCGAGTCGAAATCAACTTGATAAATTACTTGAGCAGCTCAAACTCGAGCTTGACTTGACTATTCTCGAATCAAACTCGAGCGAATAATGAGTTGAGCTTGAGTGTTTTGTGAACCAGCTTAATTCATTTGCACCCCTATGCAGTAGTGGAAATAAATAAACAAAAGTTCCAAAATAAAAGTAATTTGTAAATTTAATTTAAGTTATAAACACATATTTAGAAAATCCATACCCTTTTTCACATAAATAATATAAAACCAAACTCTTCTACCTCATTTTTTTTTCTTTTGATTGTGAATTAAATTAAGGCTTTGTTTGGTTCATTGATCTCCTAATGCCTTGCCATCATTTGGGTCAAACTATTTGTCAAAAAACATATATAAATAAAAAAAATATATTTTTACTTATAAATAAATCAAAGAGACCAGATACATATTAAATACAAATAAGATACAAATATAGATAAAATATAAATATAGATGAAAATCCGGTGATTCAAACATGTACTACTTCATTAAGCCACAAAACATAATTTTTACCATGTTGATTTAGACTTAAAATGTAATCCAAACACTTCCACAAGTGTTGCCACCAGTGGTACAGGAAATCCAAAAGTAATAACTAAAGGATTGTCTTGGCACCCAATTAATTACTCTCAAACTTTTTTTAATTTGTAGAAATGCAAACTTCTACATTTCATTTAAAAAGAGTAAAGATCACTTATGCTATATGAATATTACTAATTTTTTCAATTAATTATCTAAAGTGTGAAAATGTTAATTCAATATTTATAACCTTTTTAAAATTATTTATAATACCTATACTAGCTTTTTAAATAATTAATTATAAAAATGCATAAATTTTGGATAATCAATTGTAGCAATGGACAAAACCAAATTCTTACTTTCAATTCAAAGTAATTAATTGTAAAAGTAGGAAAAAATTACATAACAAATATGAATTTTCCCTACCCAAAAGTTATTGAATAAAAGTAAATTGTTATCAAGCATATTCCTTCTATTTCTCATGTCTTATAGATAAAAAAAAAAAACATTTAAAATACATAAACTTATGGCTTGTTTGGTATATAGGAATGGACCGGAATGGGATCGTGCATTCCGGCTTCCATTCCTTTTCCTATGTTTGGAACTATTATGAGATGCCAAAATTAAGATTCTTTGGTATCGATGATTCTCGCTTTAAGGTGTAATCCGATTCTATCTTTTAAAAGGTGAAATCACGATTTCTTTCCACCTTTCATTAAAGATTTTTAATTAAATGACTTTTTTATCCTATATGGATTTATTATTTTATAAATGGTATTTTTATTAAATTACAATATAAATTAATTCCTTTCTGTTTCATTCTATGTCCGTATCCAAACAAATGAGTAATTTCCCACTCCCTTATTGATTCCATTCCATTCGTTTGATTCTAACTTATTTCATTCTGAATTATTATTGCGTACCAAATGTGACATTAAAGAATGGCCATATATTAAGTCTTCTAGATAATGACATTTTTCCTAAACAAATTATTTACATATTGCCTTGACTCACTAGGCTACACATAATTTCTAATCACTAACTTGTTAAAAGTGTGGCATTTTAATTTCCTTAATCATCAATGTTTTTCCCGCATCTATACTAAGCTTTGTCTAGTGTGCCAGCAGCTCTCAAAGTTCTAGAAACATTACAACAAGAGTTTCATCACTACTTCAAACAAAGAATTTAAGGTATACTTGAGAAGTGTACAATCAAAGTTTAATTATTTCTAGGATGCTCAATAATCACATTAATCCTTGGGTCACCCCTGCCAATAAGGATATTGTGAGAGGATGGGATACTCTTCAGCTCATGACAAAATCCCAAAAATCATTATCAATGGAAAGTGTTACCATTTAGGCTCGAAATTGCACCTTCACTTTTTTAGAAGGTGATTATCAAAATCTTTGAACCAATCCTTGTTTAATCAATCATCTATATAGATGATATTCTTTTGTACAGTCCGAATGAAGAAGCTCATGCTGAATTACTCTCAAAATTTATGGGGTAATTATCTCAAAATTATTCTTTTGTGCAAATTAAATTAGCTTCCTCAACAAGCTACAGCTCAGTCACTCCCTACCTAATGATATAAAAACATCCTAAGATCATCTCTTAAAACCTCAACTTATTAGGTCGCTTTCTATCACACATATCTCTAGCAAATAATGATGGTCTTGAAAAAGTTGTAAAAAGGACATATTTTCGTAATGCATTGGATGTACTATCCTAATGTATTGGCATACAATTTTTACATGTGATTATCCACTTTCCTAATTCACATGACCATTTCCTAATAGATAGCCTTTGGGTTCAATGTATGATCTTGTACACACATTTTACTCACTATACTCTAGAATTGTGCTTTCATATTCTCAATCATTGATTAAGGATTAGAATATTCTACTAGATAATCCCTGACTATTCCACTCATTATATATGTGTGTGCTTATAAGTCTATAACATCTTACACTTTGCAAGCCGAACATCATACCGGTAAAATCTAAGGTAATAGCATTTATTTAATCTACTGTTGAATGGAGTTTCTTATTTACTAAGAATTATTAAAAAAAAAACACTAAATTAAAAAAAAATAATAAAAAATGAAAGCCCTCTAATGTATTATAGCAAAATAAACTAAGTTCCAATGCAAAAGTAATATTTTTTTTTTTAGTACGTTGTGGCCCTGTCAATTCAATTTTTCGAACGCTTCTTCCAACACGAATCATCGACCATCGCTATAGGAATCCAAGAAGTAGTGATTCGCTTCCACACTTCCGCTTGGGGAACTCGTTTAATGTGACAACCCCATTTGTCTACAAAATCTGAATGTAGTTTAAAAAACCCGTGCAGAGAATGGTAGGTGGAAAAGGACACATCGACGCTTTTGGCATTGCCATCTGGTTCCAAAATATGAAAAGAAGTAGATAAAGAAGCTTTACTGGAACAAAATGCAGTAGCAAACTCTCCAATCCACAGTTACTTTATATAACATAGAAACATTCTTCATGCACCCTCTCATTTCCCTTAAATATACCAAGGACTGACATCGATATTATCCTAGCCTAGGGGCAAAAGCCAAAGCATGTGCTTGGATTTTGATCGTGAGAGCGGTTCAATCTTGGAGATACATAACAAATGGGACCAGGACCTGGAGGACCGCCAGGCTGGGGTCCAGGCGGTCCACCACAGAAGTCCTCCTGTGTGGCTTATGTGATTTCATTCGCTTGTAAGTATAAGATCCGATTAACATATTTTTGTTATAGTTTTCTTTGGTATTATTTAATTCGGATGTGGGACTGTTTTATGCTGAAAGTATAGTAATTTTTGTAGTATGCAAGCAAAACTTTAAATTATAATTTTATTGTAATAAGCTTAAAAGATCGCAATTACTAGTACGGGTAAAAAACTTAAATTGCTATTGCTACGGCCACTTGTCGTGCATAAACATACTGACCAAGTTATTCAAGTGTAAAGCCATGATTATTCACTGTGGAAACCAGATTTTTAATTTTAATTTAACTTATTATTTGAGTATAATTTAAACTCATAATGTAAATTAAGGATAGATAATTCTTATAGTTTAATCCGCATTCTTGCAATTTCAATTGTAAATAGTAATCATGATTTTTGCGTTTGTGATTTCTATAACGGATAATGTAAAGAATAATACATGAATTTTACTAAAATACGCAATTATGTATATAAACTTAGAAGCCAATGATATTATAACCTAGTGACATCTCTCCTGATTCTCTCATGTGAAAAGTCTCAATTTGAATCCCTTATTCCCATTAGAAAAAATATATATCTAAGCTTAGAAATTAATCAGTTTAGTATCTTAACTTTAAAATGATTAATTCGATACCTAAAATTTTGAAATTGATCAATCTAGTACCTAAGAGAACTTGCAAATGTATTATTAGCAAGAACAAAAAATTCATTTACTAACTAAATAGAATGCTTAGATATCCAATTTCATATTTTATCAAAATCCAAGTATCATTTTCACATCGATGTTTCTATAATAAAGGCCGTTAATATTTCGCTGTTTTTCCCCAACCTCGGGGCATCCCATTAATTTAATTATTTATAATAGTTTGTTAAGTAACACATACAATCGATGAATTCCATTTTAGAATTATTTTCACTAAACAAAGGTGGGATTGCATTTACATGGGTGAAATTTCAAACTGTGATCTAACACCTCCTAGAAATTTCTCACCGTAACTATATCTGTCATTTTCAATTAAAAATGGAAAAGATCCCATATAATTTTATTTTATATAAATAACCAAACAAGTTTTACATATATGTTTCATGAATTCGGCTACATTGAAGGAAACCATTATATCGCATTTGCAACTCTCAAGTTTTTCCTAATTAAAGGTTTATTAAGGAAAGAATATAATAACATAAGTTTTATCAACAAACTAAAACAGCTGTTTATTAAACACGATTGAATTATCTATTGGAAATCGACCCAAAATACAAAAAGGTGATATGAAAATTTTAGCTTGATGCTATGAAATTTAAATGTTGTCCCGTAACAAGAAAAATTATAAAAAGCGATACGAAATGCAATGCTAATTATATTTTGCTTTTGTTTCCAAAATTATTCTTACATGTCTATCACAACAACAACTATTATTATTGTTGTTGTTGTTGTTGTGTGTGGCCATCTACTATTTATTATTAATCTCCATGTTTACGTCCTGTTTTTACAGCTTAAGCTTTTGTGCTGCTGCTGGTTGTTACAAGATTGCTTTGGTGCCCAGGTGGCCACCAGGCCCTCCAGGCCCATTTGGACCACCACGTTAAGGCATTTAGTAGCTACTCCTTCTACCTTCTTACTGTTTGGGCATATTCAATTTTCCAATTTGTACCGGTGTTTTATTTTCCTTTACATTTACCAGAACAATGTTATAAAAGGATGTTTTTAAGGTAATAGTTGAATTCGGGATCATGATGCAATTATACCAGTTCAAATGTATCGGATCTATTGGAATTAAAATTTGGTTTGATTGATTGGAAAGGACTAAGAAATCTAATGCCCAAATTCATAAATCTTTGTTCTTATATAGATCATTCTTGTTGATGAAGCTAAATTAGGCAAAATAATAGCATAGGGCTCTTTGATTATAGATGAAGTTAAAATAACACTTATAGTGATTTCTAATTACATTTCAAAATTTCAACATGTGCAAATACAAAAAGATTAGGGTCATGTAATTCTAATACCATAAAAAAAGTACATAAGTAATGCATAATATATATTAATATCTTCTACCGTGACCTTCTATCCAAAATATATATTAATATCTAATAGATCGAAATATACTTAACTATAATCGAATAATTAAAATTATTTTAATTGTTGAGTGGTTGATTGAACGTTACCGCAAAAATCCTCCTAATAAATAACATTTCCTTTCGCAAAATAATAATAATAACATTTCCAATGAGGAAGCAAACCTTTCAAATCATTAATGAGTTGCTACATATGAAGGTAGATAAAAGAATTTGGGAAATTTTTATGGTAATAAACTAACAAAGGCCCTCTGTACCAACCACAAACACGTGCTAGATGTACTGACTTTCAATCTAAAAAGATCAGGTTTTTTATAAGTTTAAATGAAATTTAGTTAAAGTGCAAAAAAAAAAAAAAGAAAAAGAGCAACGAAATGGAATTTTTCCAAATTTGGTAAGTAGAAAATGAGTAAAAGGAAAATGGGAAAGGTATAAGGAAAATGGAAATAATTTTGTTTTTATAGCAGTGATCAAAATTAATTATTTATTTAAAATTAATATAAAAATAATTATCAATATACAATTATAAAAAATAAATTAAAAATTAAATAAATAAATTTTAAATATCAAATATATATCACGTTTAACAAACGAGATTTACTAATTTTGAACATCACAACTTATTTTCGCCATAAATGTTGAACCACTTTACCAACCAATTAAAGATGGGGCGCCATAAAGTGGAAGTGGTTGAACGTGGAGCAAAGCATGTGCAGCAAAATGAAATGAGTTTGAAGCAAAAGAAGAAAGAATGGTCCCATAAAGTCAAAGTGGGTGGAGGTGGAGCATGGTGTAATGCAGAAAAATAAAATGATGGCTACATTTGTTACTTTACAAACAATGAACTGCCAGCCACGTGTTATTACTTTCACAAATAGTGGGATTACGGGTCTGTTTGGATTGACTTTTTTTCGGCAGATACAGACACTTTTCAACTTTTTGCTAACAAATTATTTATCAAAAAATAGATATAGATAAAAAAAATTGACAATTCTCATCAAACGATCAATAGAACAAAAATATATAAAATTTAGATGCAAATCGGATATATTTACACATATCATTTTAAAAAAGATACAGATACAGATGAAATATAGACAATCTAGTAGATAGGCCGGAGGTATATTGCAAATAAACCACGATATGGATAGGAAAATAATATATCACTTATACTAAACAATGATTTAGGTCCGGCTCAAAAGTTTTGTGTAGTACATCCTAATATCACGATTAATTAAACCGATCTATACAAAAAACTACATTTTATTTATTTATGGCGACTTAGATATGATATTGAAATATTAAATGATGTTTTTGAAACGCATATATATATAAAATTATCATATTCTAACTATTAAACACAATTTTATAAAAAAAATTAGTAATTTTTTCCAAGTCGATTATATTTTGATAATTATTTTTTTAAGAATCCAGGAAAATGTTTATAAGGGTCAAAATTGAAAGCTGCCGGCTTTGTGTCTATATAAAAGAGAAAAGTCTGGAGAAGCATTGAAAAAGGCATGCAAGGAATGGGAAAATGCAATCAGAACAGGTAATTTCAGATTTAAAATCGTTATGGGTAGACTGCTTGATTTGACAGGTTTTCTTTTTTGGCCACAGATTTGATAGGTGTTCATCCATAAAGGGATGGATCTAGTCGGGATCTTTTTAAAACCAAACAGATATATGGCTTTTATGAATATACTTTAATAAGAAGATGCATAGGCAATGAATTCAACTTTTATTGTTTTTTTTTTCAATAAATAAGATTATAATAAAATTTTTATTATTATAAGATAGATTAAGATTGTAGTAAGATGTTTATTTATCAATTTTTGTTTAAATAAAAATATTTTAAAAAATTCAATTTCAATATAAGATTAATATTCACAAATTATAATGAAGAATGGCTACTCTATATTTTTATAATAAGGATAACTTGTAGAACCTCATTGCCATCAAGTAAATATAGCAACAACTCTTCATAAGGAATTGAATCAAACTAGAATAAAATTATTGTTAAAATAAAATCAACAAACGGTTATTCAATTGACCAACTTGATAAATGGAGTGTTTTATCTTTCTTAAAGAGGAGGAATTTATCGGTGTGAATAAGGTTTATTTTTCCCAAGTCCATATTCTGAAAGAGTATACCTTAGAATTCCACGAACAGAAATCTAGTAAATTTCCATCTTAGCTTAATGATTTTATTGCATTATGTGTATGGGATTAACATAGAAGGACCTTTATCCTCCTACAACCAAACGTTAATACATGTCCCATGTCGAATCTATGTCTAACTATATTCTTTCTAGCACCTTCCCTATCTCTTCGCCCACACCGATCAGCATTCTCACACATCGAGTAGGGTAGTAAGTGAGTTGAGACAACTTGCGAGCTACTCGAGTTTAACTTAGCAAATACTCGAATTCGATTCATTTCTAATTGATTCGAGCTCGAGTTTGAGCTACTCGAATAGTTACTAAGCTCAAGTTCAAGCTTTAAAATACTCAGTTTGGTGAGCTCGTAAGCTTAATCAAGCTTAAACGAGTATTAAATCAAGGCGAATCGAGTTTGAGCTTATCGAGAATTAAATACTATTTATAGTTAAATAGACATTTAAAAGAATAATCGAGCTTAATCGAGTCGAGTTCGAGTTTATCGAGTATTAAATAGAGTCAAGTTCGAGTTTTAAAATCAAAGCTCAATCGAGTTCGAGCCCTAATATCGAGTATGCATCTTAGATAGTTTTTGGTTGTAAGAACCAAACAAGATAAGAAAAGTTAGACAACACAATATAAGAAGTATTAGATAATACAAATACAATTCTCTTGTATTATATTTGGTATGCATAGTACTTGACAATACTAAACAAAATTCTTATTAAGAGATTTTATTTTTATTCAGTTCTAATTTTTTGTACCATGAAATATAATGGATAAAAATTTTAAATTTTGTCCAATCTTATTGAGAGGATTTTATTTAATCTTAGATATATTATGTAAATCAATCATAGTACAATGACTTTATCTAGTCTAGTACTATAAAAAAAAATTTTACAACCAAATGCTACCTTAAGTCTTTTATGCTTCATCTTCCTCTAGAGTAACCATGCTATTTTAACTCATCCATATTGCACTTTAACGAATTCAAAGGGCTTCCTTCTTACTTAGTCAATATGTATATATCATTGAGTCACAACGACTCTTATTAAATAGTTCTTTCACCTTGACTTGGACCGCCATAATATAACCATGAATCAAATTCGGTTATAGTAAAGCTAAGATATCGAACTTAACTTCTCTCTTAATTATAGACCATCAATATAAGATATCCAACTTAACTTCTCTCTTAATCATGAATTATCAATGGAAGTTTGCAGAGAAAAGGAAGAAAAATTGTGAAAGGGTGAGTATGAGATCTTTATATTTGACAAAGTGCATATCCAAGCATCATATAGTTTGATGTAAAAATGCAAACAAGCAAGCCATTATAAAATACTAAATCTACTTGACTCAACAATTACAAAGCATTTACAAACAATATTTTAAGTCTAATTTCAAAACACCATAAGGTTTATAGTTGAACAAAATGGAAAACATGCAAACTCAATAGAATGTAATGAGATAATGCAATATATTAACCAACCACAATGCATTATTTCTTTCTCACAAAAATGATAATCATTTATTGGCTTGTGAGAAAAACTATAACCAATCACAGCACATTGTCTCTTTCTCACAATTACTCCCAAAACCATAGCATCTATTATTATCTCTCATCTCAAAGACATTTTAACCATCATCATTCTCAGATTAAGATGCAACTAGGTAAATCATTATAAGGAACCCAATTCACTTGACCCTACAGTGATCCTACAAGATAATTCATTATAGGTTTGAGATGATTTTCAAATATGGTTTTAAATCACTATCAAGTTTCGAATCAAATTTTTGGAAACCCTTTTAAATATTAGGATGTATTCGAATTTTATAAATCTTAAACCAACCTAATTACATCCTTAGTTTATTTTAGACTTTGACAACACTAGATCTCGATGCTATTCCCATTACTTATCTATGCAAAACCATTTTGTATAGGCTTATAGGTATGAAACCAGTCTCTTTTAGAACTTACACGAAATGACTATAATTATCTTTTGTGTTGGTACATCTTACAATACATTATTAACTAGGCTCTTTCCCCTTGTTATAGTGATCTTGATAGCACCAAATCAATATTTGAGTAATCTGGTCAAAATCTATAATCCTCATCATCCTTCATAGACTTCAACTTCTCATCCAACTCCTTCTTCAAGCCTCATTGTACTAAGATTGCAATCTCACACATTCTCTCAATTGCCACCAACCAATAAAATTGTGCATCTATTTAATTTTCATATATCTATTACTAAGTCTTGTATGTCGAGTGCATAGGAAACCTAATCACTAAGTTGAAATCCTTATCAATACACTATGCTTATAGTGATACCAACTTGCTATAATAATCCAAGTAGCTAGCCCGAATTTATTTACAAATTAGAACAAGAAAAACAATCAAAGAAGAAACCAAGAAAAGAGGGATATAATTTGCAACAAACCCCTTAATCAAAAGTGTTACAAAATTTATAAACAAGTTGAAATAGATATGCTATAATTTTAATAGCACAAATATTTGATTTTGTTAATATTATGTGAAAATCACGAGCCAGGTTGAATCAAATCCACTACAATTTAGCAATAAAGTACAAGATTTGCTCTAATTTCACAACCAAATTCTAATTGATTTATATGACGTTCTCACAATACACTACAAAACTATACACACACACACACACACATATATAAAATCATAAAAGCCAAACCCTAAAGATAACTCGGGACGCATGATAAAACTGCGAGTAATTTTAAAACTTAACACATACTAAATTAATATTTATTGAAAGATGTCGATCTCAACAAGTTTTAGAATTTGACGGATTTGATCCCACTCCCCGCAGTTCAATAACTACAAACTATCATGGTTATGAAATTTAAGTATTTTCACCATTTACATGTTGGTATAGATATAATGAACAAAGAAATGGTTCAAAAAAATTTATTAGGACACCTAATAGCTCATAATTGAATGTATAGATACCAAGCTTTATAGGTCGGAAATGAGGGACCTTGACCAGTAGGTACGATCCGTGTGGACTAGATGGTGCTACACTTGCAATTCCAGCCACAGTCTTAGGGTTTAAAAATACTTAGTCACGAAGTATTTTCCCAATTTCAACACCATAAATAGCATACACTACACAAGAAATCTCATATCCGTCCTCCAATTTTTCATATCCCACGTTGTGAGTTTGTCCATCAGAAAAAGTTTGAGGGTGAACCATGCCTCCTTATGGACCACCTGGTCATGGACCTCCCGGTCCCTGTGGGTGCTTTGGATTTCTCTGTGAGGGTGTCTGCAGGCTTGCTTCTGCTTGGTAAGTCATGCTGTATAATTTTATGTAATTTATTCTGCCCCAAGAAAAAAAAATTATTTGATAGTGATTTATGGATGCATTGAGAATGTATAGTTGATGTAGACCGCATGCATCAGATTTAAGTATTATTATTTGTTTGATAATTGAGTGGATCATAGTCATGTTGTTGTTATTATTATTTTTTTCCCTGTTAAGTGAAAGCACTTAATTTGGAAGAATAATTGGATATTCTTAAACGGAGGCCTAATTTGTTGTTATTTAAAAAAAAAAAAACCACCAATTCTCTTAATGGACGGAGTTGGTTCAATTTCTCTCTCCAAATAAAACATATTATAGTTAGATTATTAAGGAGGAGAAAAGGAAAGGAAGGGGGGGAAAAATGCTTTAACATTTACAGTATGACATATTTTGGGTAATTAGGCAAAGGCGAATATTATTTTTGCTGAAATTAGAGGAAAATAGATCTCATTTTCTTCAATTTATGTCCACATATATGAATGCAAAATGTGGCTTATAAAAATGCTATTATCTTAATTTTTTTCAGTTGTTTTCTGGAGGGAAAAATAATTACAAAAACTACAGATAGAAAATCACCCGAAAAATGCCATTAAAAAAACATGGTTTAGATGATCTAATCGAGTAACTTATACTCCATTAAAAAACAAATAAAATAAAATCATATAAAAGAATTGAATTTCTAAGAAAATTTATTTATATTTTTGTTTCTGAATATAGATTTTCTTTTTTATTTTTTCACTTAGTTGCAATTTATTATTCAATTTTTCTAATAGAAAGTAAATATGGAAATCTGAAATTTGGTATTGTACAAAAAGTTTATTGCTATTTATACTATTATATTAATACCATTCACTCTATTTAATATTTACGGATTTGGAAGAGATGGCATATTATTAAATTTTTACTATTTCTCCTAACGCCACTACCATTAATAGGCTATTTATTCGATGGTAAAAAACAAAACCCATACTACTAGTAGGGTAATAAATCAATCATGAAAAATTGAATTAAGTATTATATTTTTTATTTCAAAATTTAGGTAATTGTGTAATTTACTTTTTTGTGTGATACTCGAATATGCAATTTGACATATTCCCAAATAAATTAGACAACGATAAACCAACTAATGCTAATGTGTTAATTCTTTTAATGGCAGCTTGTACGTGCTGTGCTGCTGCTGCATTCTAGAAAGTTGTTGCGGGCCAATATTTGGTGGGCCTCCAGGCCCACCTGGAGGTCCATTCGGTGGCCCACCCGGAGGCCCACGTTTTTAAAAATCTCTCAGCTTAAGTGTCCCGCAAGAGCCTTTGATCTTCACGATAATAAAATTAAAAACTTACCATCTTGATCCAGTAGTTTGTCTGCCTACTGTTTCCTTGACCAGTTTGTATTTGGAATTTAAGTTTTTCAAAGCTTGGGGATGATGAATGATGTACAAGAGATGTTGTAATTTATGTGAAAGGTTTTTCACCTCTCACCCTGATTTGTTGTATGGACTTTTTTTCGAGTTTGGAATAGGATCATCTTTTTTTTTTTTTTTTTCGTATATGTTTATGCATTTGAATTACACGATTTCTGCTAAATAGCTGCTAGTGCTAGCAACTTTCTTCCCTTTTGTAATTATTTTTATCGATATATCTAATTCATATTTATCATGTCTGATTTATATCTATTTTATATATTTATCAGTATTTTTTTAATATGGTTTGTTAGTGCCACCTTATATGGCTTCACTTCCCTTTTTTAGACTGATCACCTCCGCACAGATTGCTAAATATAGGCAAATAAAAGAATTTTATGTCTTGAAGAAGTTAGATACGTTATTTTTTTAATTTCTTTTAAACAATTATTATTGTCAAAATATTAAAGTTTATTGCTAATTTATAGGATAAGGTCAAAAGAACTACATGAACTTGAGGTTTATTTTCAATTTCACACTTGATATGTAAATCATCTACATGTTATATCCAATTGTATTTTCAATTGTCATTTCTTACGCTAAGATTAGTTATTAAATACCTTACTTAAACGAACTATGACTTTATTGCTTGAAAGGACTTGCGAGCAAAACAATAGATATGCCTAGCAAATCGAGAATTGACTCTCCAGAAGGGGGTATTTATGGCGTTAGCCAGAAATACGAAAGGTGATTTGGCGGAGGAGCGTCCGAGTTTGTTTTTGCTCCATTGGCTGAAGGGGCTGGACTGAGGTGTTGCTGAAGTCGGTTTGTTAGAATCCCATCCGGGCTTTTATGGGGCAGTCTTCATGTTTACATTAAGCCTCTAGATATCAATACGGGGCGAGTATGAACTAGGACCTACCCCGAATCATCTTCATTGGTTCTATATTTGGAAATTGAACTATGCGGATGGTTAAGAACCATCATATGACCCATCAGTTCTTGTGGGTCAAGACGGTTTGCATGGCATACCCAGTAGGTTATTCGGGTATCGGAATCGCCACATATGAACCGCAAACTGAAGGTTCCAACCTGGATCCGCCCAGTTCTTCATTTAAAAAAAATAAAATAAAAACAAAAACAAAGAAAAGCTGCCACTATTTGGGAGGGTGTACTTTCGTCTGGGAAAATGGGGAGGAGGGAGAAGGGGCCCTCGTCTAAATGGAATGATTCCAATTGCAGCACACCACACTGGTTCAGAAATATAATTATTTTGCATCAATTTTCAAACTATCAGTATAAATAATTTATACGTATTAGTTAGCATGAATTTTGAACCGCATAAAAATAACTCATTGTATTTATATATGAAGGTAGTCAGACAAGTGAAATATTATTTAGTCTTCTACTTCAAACCTATGCCATAAAGATAAATAACTTGCATTAAACAATATCAAATGCAACCAATTTCAATTCAGCATGTTAAAAAATTTTAAACTGTAAGGAATCTTACAACTCGATGCACTTAAAATTGCAAGGAACGAAGGTTATAATTAACGATCTCATTTTCAAAAAATACCAAATATTCCTTCTGTGTGTTTTTAAATTTCTTATTCCTTACTCTCATTCTATATCACCACGTACTTGATATACAAAAATTCAAATATCTGGTATCGGCTCTTTTTTTTTTTTAACTACTTTGTACGAGAGATTTGTCTACTTATACTTATTTCATGTGTTTGTTCTTTAATTTCTAATTCCTCTACTCCTACCTCTATATTACTACATAGTTGATACACAAACAAAAATTTAATAACTTACTTTTTCTTTGGTAGTTCATCCACAAAATCTAGAAAGATGATGAACTGGAAGAAATGACAAACAGGTACCAAAGGAAGCAAGGTAAATACTGGCCAATGGTAATCCCATAATTGTAGGTCCTTATCTCGAAGGAAATGAGTCAACTCGAAGAAGTCACAACCTTGGTAGTAAGTTAAGCCGATTTTTAGCCAAATTCATTCGTTTAGGGCCTCAAACAACCTTTTTTTATATATTTTTTGCATGTTTTATTTTACTTATAATTTTTTATAGGAGTGTCGGTTCTATACACTATCTGTGACGTTTTACTTATCTTTATATGCACTTCATTTTAGGACCCTTTTTTAATTTTTAGCAGTTTTGGTTTTATTTTTTATAGCTTTTAAGCTAGCCTATAAATTATATACCATATGGTAAATGGACATTTAGATGCTATATCCTTTTAGGAAAAAAAAAAAAAAGTTTCAGAGCCGCCATGGCTCTTTTTCCCAAAATTTCGAATCTTTGTATAGATTTTCGAATTTTGATGCCAACAACCTAGGAATTCTTAGAATCAATAGATGTTAAAGATCACAAGCCGAGTATTCGTGCACGAATCAACATCTTGCAATAAATCCCTAATTAATTCGCTGTGTCAGATTGGTAATAATGGCACCCCATAGATAAGCTAATCAACGCCATGCTGCAATGTATGAGATCTACCATCGCGATGATCTAGATCGAAGGATGGGGTAGATGATTGATGAGCAGCTGGATGTGGTATTGGAACGTAGGTTGGAAGGGGTTGTGGATCTATTGACAGGAAGAATGGGCAGATTGATGGGGACCCAAAGGAATGAAAATCCTAAACGGACGAAACCCTAATCCGATGCCAAATGTGGATGAAGCAAAGGATAACTCCTCTTCTATTGAGGAAGACAAGGAGCATGATGAATTATCGCATAAGCAAGGTAGGCCTCATGTAGAGGAAGACCAGATGCATTGAGAGCTAGGTATGAGGACAGAGATCCTAGAGTTTCATGGGATTCTTCAACCAGAGGAGTGCTTAGACTAGTTGGCTACAATAGAAGAGATTATGGAGTTTAAGTGGGTTCCAAAAGATAAACAGGTGCAATTGGTAGGCACCAGACTCTAAGGTAGAGCCACAACATGGTGGTAGCAAACAAAATTAACTCGATGTAGATTGGGGAAATCCAAAATTATCTTGTGAGAAAAGATGAAGAAACACCTACGAGTAGTGTTTTTGCCTTACAATTTCCAGCGCATCATGTATCAAAGGCTATAGAATCTCAAACAAGAAAATAAGTCAGTTGATGAGTACACATTTGAATTTTATCAATTAATAGCTAGAAATGAAATTCAGGAGTTAAAGGATCAATTAGTTGCGAGATACATTGGAGGGTTAAAGTTGTAGATTATTGATAATTTTAATTTATTTGATCCTATGAGTGTATCTGCAGCGTACCAAAGGGTACTAATTGTAGAGAAGTGGCAGAGGCAGTTGGGAAGTAGTATAACTAGTAGTGGTATATTCTATAGTGGGGGTGGTAGTGGTATCAGTGATGTAAACTATGCTAGAAGTGGAGGCCTAAATGACAACACTTATGGTCATGTTAATAAATCTAATACTAGTGGTGCTAGCACTAATGGGTCAAATGATTCAAGTATGATGAGAGTGGTCATCGACAATTGAAGTGCAGAAAAACCAAACACAAAAAAAGGCACTTTGTTCTTATGAAAACCTTGTTTTGATGATGAAGAAGAGGGGGATGGGCTTGTTCTTTAGGCCATTGGTGATGAAGGCTCAATTTTAGATACAGAATTTGACAAAGAAGAGATTTTAACTGGGGATGGAAAGGAAACTTTAGTAATAAAGAGGTCCTATATGATTCTTAAAGCTGTTGAAGAAGATTGGTTGAGAACAAACATCTTTTAGTCTACTTACACAATTCAGGGCAAGGTGTTTAGGTTCATAGTAGATTCTGGCAACTATAAGAAATCATATTAACAGAGGCAGTACAGAAGTTAGGCCTTAAAATTGAGTCGTGCCTTAAACTTGAGCTGCACCCTAAGCCATACACGTTCGCATGGCTAAAGAAAGGAAATGGGGTAACTATTTCTAAATGCGTACTAGTTTAATTTTCCATAGGCTCGATACATAAAGATTCTATATGGTGTGACGTAGTTGCAATGGATACTTGCCATTTATCGTTACAGAGGCCATGGCCGTATGATCAAAGTGTGATGCATGATGGTAGAGATACTACTTATAAATTTGTGTCTAAAGAAGTAAAAATTGTGTTGACTCCTAATAAAGAGCTTGCTGAGTCCAAAACTATGAAGAAAAGTAGTAGTAGTAGCATGCTGTCTTTTGCTAAATTTGACGAAGAGCTGTAGAACTCAAAAGTTGTTTCTAATATGGTAGGAAAGGAGATAGCCAAAGAGAGTACTGACAGGAAATGGAGAGATGAGGAATTTGTTGTAGGAGATTTTGTAAAGGTTGTTATTACAAAGGACTAGTTTCCTTCAAGGGGATACAATAAGCTTTCGGTTAGGAAGATTGAACAAGTTGAGGTAATTGAGAAGATTAACCCTACTACATACAAATTGAAACTACTTAGCTACTTTCATACTAATGGTATATTTAATGTGAAGCATCTCATTCCTTACACTAATGATAGTTCTAACGACAAGAATTTGAGGATAAATTTTGTCCACCCTGAAGAGGATGATGAAGTTGAAGAAGTGGCAAACATGTACCTGAGAAAGTGGGGTAAAGATTGGTCAATGGTAATCCCATAATTATAGGTCCTTATCTCAAAAGAAAAGAGCCAACTCAAGAAGTCATAACCTTTGGTAGTGAGTTAGGCCAGTTTTCGCCAAATTCATTCATTTAAGGCCTAAAACGGCTTTTTTTTTTTCAAGTTTTATTTTTCTTATAACTTTTTATAAAAGTGTTAGTTTTATGTGCCGTCTGTGGCATTTTACTTATCTTTCTATGTACTTTGTTTTAGAACCTTTTTAATCCTTGGTAATTTCGGTTGTATTTTTTATGGCTTTTAAGCTAGTCTATAAATTATATAACCTGGGACAAACAAATAGTTAGATGTCATATTTTTTCAAAAAAAGGTTTTAGAGCCGACATTGCTCTTTTTCCCAAAATTTCGAATCCTTACATAGAGTTTCGAATTTTGATGCTGATAATCCAGGAATACTTAGAATCAATAAGTATTGAAGATCACAAGTTGAGTATTAGTGTGTGAATCAATGTCTTGTGATAATTCCCTAATTAATCTACTATGTCAAAAGACAAATTGAAGGGGAAGTTGTCTTACTGTTAAGATGAGCCTACTATTAATATAGATGAGGATGCTAATTGTTACAACTTTAATGAGCCTCGAGTCCCCGATCTTGAATTCACACCTAACCAATTTCCTCCGATTCCACCAGGTTTCAAAACATTCAATCTTGTTTACCATCCACAAAGGGATGATGACAATAACGCCCAAGATTCATAATTAGAATCACTACCACAACATGAAGCTAAGGATTATGGCAATTCAGGTGAAGAAATACACCCTTCCGTCAAGGTTAACCCAACAACCAATCCACCTCGACCATATAAGTCTATAATGTTTACTAAACATTTTAGGAAAGTGGAAAGTCTAAATGGGAAAACCAAGGTGAATTACAACTATTGCAACACTAACTATGCCTTTTCCAAGGGAGATGAACATGGGAGGCTTTCCAAACATCTCAAGTTGAAGCATCATAGCGAGTATAGAGTAGATCCGTTATAGTAGCAAATATCATGGTTTGGTTTGAAGAAGGAAGCAAGGTTATGGCAATTCAAGCACGAACCATATCGTGATGCTCCAGCGCAAATGATAAGTGGGTTGCATCTGGGTTTCAACGCCACTGAAAATGCAGATCTTGTAGACTACCATTAAGAAAGTCTACAGCCACAAGCTCCTAAATGGAGTTCTTCGACAATGAAACGGCATTATTTAAAAATGTAACGAAGGGATAAGGCCAGCTACAAGCTACATTCATTGATCTCGATACCTATGTCACCATTTGTTCCAACATTATACTAATAGATGGGATGAAAATTCTTACATGGGTACTAGATCTCATTGTATAGATCGACACTGGGTAATGCATATAAGATTGATTGCATTACGTAAAATGGATGGAGCCCATGCAGCATAAAACATATGTGTGATGATACGGATAATTCTTGATGAATACAATTTGACTAAAAAAAATTTCTCCATAGGTTTCAACAATGTTGCAGCACATATAGCTAGTATTTGTGACCTACAATCGTTATGTCAACCAATGCTTGGGGAAACTATTTTTCATATAAAATGTGAATATCATACCTTAAATTTATATGTGAAGGATTGAATGGAGTCTTTAAAAATCTGTATGTCTCCGATAAAAGATGTGGTTGACTACATTATGGAAAATCCATCAATAAATAGAGAATGGCAAAAATGGTGTAGTTGCTTGGTCAAAAGCCGAAAAAGTTTTCAAAAGATGTACAGCACTGGTGGAATTCGACTTATGAGCTTTTAGCTAGCACAATACCATACAAAGAACTACTTTGTAGCTTCACAATTACACATGTACCAAATATACCATTGCATCTTAATGAATGGAATGTCTATAGTAACTTATTGGAACTATTGAAGGTCTTTTATGACTATATAAATGTTTTCTTTTGGGTGTGCAACTCCAGTGTACATCTCTCTTTACTAGAGATGTGCAACATTTTTCAAACATGTGTTAATGATATCACTTGCAAGTAGTTGAAGTATTATAATGAAATTCCCATGATATATAATGCAGTGCTAGTTGTTAGACCCACAGAACAAAGTAGAAGGACTTTGGGAAGTCTTAGATTATTATTATGAACATGTGGATAGTCAGACATTCAAGACATTTATGCAATTTTTGTAAGTAATGTCGTGAAAGAGACAACTAAGATGCTGCCGAACTTATACTCCCAATTTAGTACCACATATGGTGGACAAATATCTACCAGTCCAGCAACTCCTGCTAATGCTCCAACATCTACCACTATAGAGAAACCCGGAGTGGCGCTCCAGCACCAATGGTTCGATAAGCACGACGGCATTGGCAGGAGTGGATCAGATTCAAAGATTGACGAGTACTTGAATACGACATTCGAGTTTGTTGACATGGTGGATGCATATAACTTTGACATATTTAACTGGTGGAAACGCCACAAGGAGACATTTCCAATATTATCTCAAATCACTAGACAAGTATTGGTCGCACTAGCTTCAACTGTAGCAGTTGAGCAAGCTTTTAACATTGCGAGGCAACAGCTAGACGAGCATAGGTCTAGATATGGCCTAGTGATGATTGAAACACTAACTTACAACCATGATTGGACTAGGGCTAAACAATGACAACAAGACTTGAAGGACTACTTGAGTGAGGAGGATGAGTACTTTAGTGACTTCGACTCCTCTGTAGGAAGCACAGCTACTAACTCATTGGGTATTTGTCCAGGCCCATGCACATTTAGTTTATACATCGTTGTTTGTTATTATTCTAGTACAGGTGTTAATGTTGTAGTGTGGATCAACAAGCTGTTTATTTATGTTTAGTTGTTTGTTGTTCTACTAGTATATGTGTTAATGTTGTAACGGCGTACTCCTTAAACTTCATATGTATGTTAATCTACTACTATGAGTTTGTTAATGTTGTTTATGTGGCAACCATCGTCACGACTCCAAATGGGGGCTTAACAGGATTTATCTAAAGTCATCATATCACGTGTGTACCCGTAACATGAGAGCCGTCTTGTATGTCAGAGTGTACAAGACTCTATTTATTTATAAAAGTTTATCATACAAATGATATAATATATTACAGTATTTCAACTATGGAATCCGATTTTCCAATTTCCACCAAGATCGCAGAGAATCGGTATCCCCCACTAAATAGTGGAATTGGGTTTCCAAACTACAACATACAAAATTCAAAAATCATCTAATTTACATTCTAAGTTTCCATATCCTATATCTCTATCTTTAATAAAGTTCGTTGGAGAAGCTCTCTTCACACATTCCTAGCCCAATCCCAGCTAGTAATAATCATGCACAAAAACTGTTGGGGGATGAGCGAACTACGGGTTCAATGAGATAACCTAACCAAACCACACATCAACCAATGACAAACAAGTATATTTATCAATCATATGTAATGTAACAATTAATCATATGCACATTACAAGCTTAGATGATCTAGAATCCAAAGCAGGATGGAGATTTATGCCCTCTCATCGGGGTTGAAGGAACCAATCTATGAATCACCTACCCAGGAGAAACAGAGAACCATAGGAACAAAGAGACTCCACTCAATTTCCTTTTGGAACAAAGAGACTCCACTAAGTGTTAGACATTTCACAGCGATACCATGGGCGGCGGCCTTCGTTATCAGTTAGTTCCCATGGAACCGACAGAACAAAGGTAAGCTTGCTAAGAACTAATAGCCTCTTGCCTAGAAAAACTAAGCATTACCAGAGAACCGAAATTCTAACACGTAGTAGGCTATCGTACAAACATAATGCAATATGTGCAAATCGTGCAATGCATGTTTGTTTCATTTATAATACCAGTAGTTGTTAGTCCAGTTTAAGGCGACCATATAATTTACAGACAATCGTCAACATGCTTCATACAATATCTATCATACAAGAGAATTTTCACTCATATTATGATAATTTTTCCATTCAATCATACACCACACATCATGCATTATCCCAATCCCGCATGCATATCAATTGAATATATATTATTCCAAATGCAACTATACTACAAGCACAAACAATGTGATAAAGTCAAGCAACTCACCTGGGGTCCTCGCTAAGTTGTTGTATAAGCTACCGGAAATCCGGGAATTGATCTATTTTTCCTATGAAAGGAAAATAACAGAGATTTATTATTGGATTATTTCTGTAAGAGAAGTCTTCCTATAATTTAAAGGTGTTGATCTTTATCGTCGAATATTAGACTAAGTCCGTCATATTAATCACTGTATCGTTAAATAATTTAATTGAATCCTTATAGGTGCCTAGTTATTCTGTATCGGTATTTGATACAGTTTTTATTAAGGTTTTAATCCTTAGAGAATATTTATTTGTCATTTGTTTTTATTGATAGCTATATTTCTAATTAAGGAGTTTGTCTTTTCCTTAAGTTCTTACTGCTTTTAGTAGAAGATTTTTATTTACTAATTCTTTGTCTGTCAACCTTATCTGTCTCTCAAGTTGGTATTTTTATTTATTTAAGGGTATGTTCTAGTATCTATATCTTTCAAGAATTATAAAAATCGTATTTAGATATATCAAATTTCTATTATACTTTAGTTTCATTCTTATTGCAAAACAAGCTAAGTTTCATACTACAATATTATCAGTAATACTAGTTTTGAATCGTTAATATCAATATTAGTAATAAATACAGGTATAATAATAACAATCATCATCATACCATTAGTAAATAATAATATTAGTTGGCAAAAATAATAATTGTATTGATAATAGTATAAATATGGTGACTAACGTAAATAATAACGGTATTAATAATTCTAACGATCCTTGATGAAAATATCAATAATATGGAATATTATAAACAGTAGTAATAATAATGGTAATAATCAAGCTATATCAATAGAAACAGCGGTAACCTTAGTTTTGGTTTATTGCGATTGAAAATTGAGTGAATTTCTATTTGCGATTTCTTATTCGTTTTAAATCCGATTTCGTTGTATAAACAGTCGATTTGGTAGTACTCGAAGAGTACTTTATAGTAGTGGAATTATTTTCAAGAAAAGACATTTGTACAATTTTTAAATTTATGAAACACATGCATAGATTTCAAGTGAATCCTAACAATTGTAGTCAAAACTTTTTTGATCATATCTAACTCATTTCTAGTCCGTTTTCGACGAATAAATAGTCATTTTCATAGTATTTTCCGAGTACAATTCATTAATGGTGTTAGTTTTATCAAAAAAAGTCATTAAAGGGCAAAAAAAATACAAGAACAGTCC
Source organism: Combretum micranthum (assembly GCA_024138025.1). Classification (NCBI taxonomy): domain Eukaryota; kingdom Viridiplantae; phylum Streptophyta; class Magnoliopsida; order Myrtales; family Combretaceae; genus Combretum; species Combretum micranthum. The sequence continues at coordinate 679,855 of JAMXBD010000495.1, read as the reverse complement.
GCTCTATTCACACAAATCTAGCAGCAATAATTTAGTTTTTGTTTTTGCAATATCTAATTCGTTTCTTATCCTTTTTTGACAAATAAATAGTCGATTTCATAGGATTTTTCGTGTTCTTTCCATTGGTGGGGTCATTTTTGGCTTAAATCAAACACATCAATACAATTTATTCAATCTTCCTAGGGATACACATAAGTCATCTAAATTTCAACTTAGCTTTGTTGTAATTTAAGTGTGGTTTTGGTTTTTCCTTTCTAAGACTTGAATTTCTATACTTAAAAATCTTCAAGTTGATGTATTTATATCCTAAATAACTAAGTATCATCAATACAACATTTGTTCAACTATATAATTTAAAATCATCATCTAATCCTCTTATCTATTTCTTTAGCTCACTTATAATTTGCAAAATTTATTAGTATTTATAATTTTTATGAATTGTTCATAATATTTTTCTTGTAATGCAGAACTCCTAATCATGCCTTTAAAGCTTGTTTTATCAAGTTTTTATGTTCATATAAGGTCTTAGAAGCATTAGACATGAGTTTAGACTAGTTTAGATGAAATGTGAGTCTTGTTTTGTTCACTTCATTCCTAAATCAGAATTTACTATTACTATATTTATAATATTTCTAATTTATTGTCTTTCTTTGCCAACAATATCTAAACATTTCTAACACATCAACCATCCATCCACTTGAATTCATCCATGGATTAGCAACTTCTTTCAACTACATAATCTTTCTTCAATACTAATACAACAATTCATCCTAAAGTCTATACATAACTATAACAAAGATAGGTTGATAGTTTAGAACTTACCTTGGCTTGGAATGGAAAAGGATTTTTCATCTCCCTTTCTAAGCAAGAATCAACCCTAAATCAAAGATTAGATGATGAGTTTCTAACTAATTTAGAGGTTAACAACCTTAGCTATAATGAAAGTTTACTAATTCCAGCAAATATTCTTACCTTGTTAGGCTAAGTTTCCACTTGAATCTAATGATAACCAAAACTTTTTAACTTAGTTTTTAGAAGTTGTTGGAGAGGAGGAATTGATGTTATTAGTGTGCTTGGTGTATAGGTAGAATATGGAAAGTAAGCTTGGATGTTTATGTTGGTCTTACTAAAGTTTTCTAAGCTTTCTAAGTGGAATGTTGCAAAGGAAAAGAAAAAATAAAAGAGCTGGACGTACTCCCTCTTCTGGCTATATTTTTGAGGTGATTTTGTGGGATTTAGGAGCTCAATTTGTAACTAACTTAAGCTTATATATATGTACTAAGACTAGACTAAGTTTTGGAGGCTAAAGAGGGTCTTTTGGTCTTGAAAAATACAAATTTTCTGATGTAAATTTTCGGGTAGAATTTCATGCGAATTTGAGGATGAATTTTTGATGAATTTGTATGAAATTTGTGGCTGATTTCAAGGGACATTAATTGGGTTTGTTTGTTTGTTAATTAAGTTCATTTATGTGTGTAAAATAAGGGCTCAAGTTACAAGAAAATCGGATCAAAATTCGTGTGAAATCAGAGGTCAATTTCCAACTTTGCTGCTGTAGTATTTGTTGTTGTTTTTCCACTCCTGCTGCAGCTTCTTCAACAAGGATTTGAACAAGGTTTTTGAGCTAAGTTTGACTTTAATTTGAGTTATATTTCTTCTTTATTTAATGTTGGTCTTATGTGAAGTGATGGTTCGGTTAAATGTCATTTTCATGTTGGAATTTTTTGGGTTCAAATTAGGTGAAAATATTGGACAGAATTTGCTGGAAATCCTACAGCTGAATGATCCACTGCACATGACCACCTCTGTTTTAACGTGGATAATATCTTGTGCGTGGAAAAAAAATGGCTTATGCTCCAGCGTGATTTCCAACATCCTCTGCTGTACCGTTTAGTAATTTTGCTCCGTGCGTGGGAAAAGAATCAGCCGACTCCCCTATTTTCAGCCGAGCATTATGGACGGCTGATGTGTGAACTTCATCCGCGCGTGATGAAAGGAATTGTCAGTTGAGGATTCGACTTTGCTGCACCATCCTCTGTTCGTGAATTCATTTGCAGCAGCCGAAGTTTACTACGCGTCCCCTGCTTCATGTGGAATTTCTGTAGCGTTTATGGAAGGTTTGTTCCGAGCATGAAGACTGTGTGCGTGGAAGAGAATTGTTGCTGATTCCTCCTCTGTTCCTTACGCTCGGTTTCCAAGTGATCCTCCTCTGTTTTTAATTTTCAATTCCACTTGACTTCTGTTTCCGTGAAGAGATCCATATCATGCATTCTGGACGTGGACTTTACATAAATTGCAGCTGAGATATATATGCTACACGTGATTCCAATTCCAGCGATGTTCCTTTCTTTTATTTATTTATTTAATTGGTTTATCAATTTACTAAACTAGTTCATCAAATATTTGTTTATAAGATTTTAACAAATATTAGTTTATAACATATGTTCATACTGATTAAATAAAAGTTTTATTGAATTAGAATTTCCTAAGTTACTACAAAACTCTAAGTTGTTTATACGTACAAATTTTTAGTTTCAAGTTTATACAATTAATTATTTTTAATATTTTAACTTATACAATTAAATTTTTCAAGTTCAATAAATTAAATTAGGAACCAAGTCCTAATAAATTCAGAATTCCTTAGCAAGTATAACAGCAGGTTTGAAATTTTTATTTTAGATCTAGATTAATAATTATTGTTTAGTATTAGTGTCTATTATGTATTTATAATCCTAGTATTTCCTTTTAAATTATTGTTTTATATCGATAGGCTCTATTAATAAACTGTATCTTATCGGTTTTGAAATTTGGAGTTACTTCTAATTATATCGTGACTTATCAGTTCAAGATATGAAATCTCGTTTTTGGTATCTATTAAGGTTAAGGGAATTTTTATTTGAGTTTTTCTAACTACGAATGAATTTATTACTATTTACAGATCTATTCTAAGATTTTTGTTAAATCATATATTTGATATTAGTTTCACATTTGCTAATTTGTTCATTTTTTAGTTGTGAAAATTATTAAAGGTTACGTTGACAATTCAGGATTTTGATTTCTAAATCTCTAAGTCTTTTAATTGGAATATTAGTGTAATTTAAATATTTATTTAAGATCTAGATTCTTAGATATACCAAACATTATGTTTTACTGAATAGGGTTATTTATACTAATTTGTTAGTAACAACATATTTTTATCTAGTGCTATTTAATATTAATAGATTCATAATAGCTTGCACATTATTATTTCATTATTTAACAAGCGTAGGATTTATTTTCTAAGTATTGAGCTTAAGGAAAAAAGGATTCAATAATTTATATTAACGATTGGTTTATCGTCGTTTAAATTATTTGAGATCATATTTGTTACAGTTTTTGTATTTCGAAATTTTTATTGGTAACAATTTTAATCTTTTCTAATTATAATCAAATTCATTCTTTGATATTTTTAAATCGAGAAAAATTTGGAGTGATTTTTACTACTTGTTCTAATTATTCAATATGATTCTATATTATATTTTTAGTATTTGTTAAAATTAGATTACGTAAAATTAGGAGGATTACAACCATTACTTTATATTGAAATAATTATAAATACATATTTATAATATAATTTACAAAAATTTTAATTTGAACTTGCAAATTTGATAGATTCATAAATTTGAAAGTTTTGGAAAATTAAAAAAATTCTAATTCACGGTTCATATGGAACCGAAACCAGAACCGGTGGCTCTATATAACTACGAACCGGCTCATCTCTGGAGGTTCTAGTTCTGGTTCCACCTAAAGCAGAACAATGAACCGACTGTTCCAATTCAAGTCTTGAACCGACCCAAAAAGTGTCGATGCTTACTTAGGCCTTTTTCAAAATAAGGTATAGAGGCCTAAGCATCGGCATAATTCGGGTCTGTTTAGGACCTGAATCGGAATGTCGGTTCGCGGTTAAACTTTTAGTGGAATCGGAACCAAAACCATCAGGGATAGGTTGATTTACAATTCCATAAAACCATTGGTTTGGCTGTTCCAATTCCACGCAAACCTTGAACCAGAAATTTTTTTTTCTTTAATTTTCCAAAACTTTCAAAATATAAATCTGTCAAATTTACAAGTTCCAAATTAAAATTTATGTCAATTATATTATAAATATATATTTATAATTATTTCAATATAAAGTAATGGTTATCGCATAAACAGCATAAACACCATTAACAAACACATAGTAGTATATTAATGCACATCTGAACTTTGAGGAGTACACCGTTGCAACATTAACACACGTACTAGTAGAATAACAAAAAACTAAACATAAAAAAAAAAAAAAAGCTTATTGACCCAGACTAAAACATTAATACCCATACTAGAATAATAACAAACAACTAAACTAGTCTAATAATGGTTGCAAGCTAGTGCCTCAACCATCGTTGGGTCATATAAGGACCTATGCTCGTCTAAAAGCTACTGCCCCACAATGCTAAAAGCTTGCTTAACAGCCATAGTTGAAGCCAATGCAACCAATACTTATCTAGCAATTCAAGATAGTATTGGAAACATCTCCTTGCGGCATTTCCATCAACCGAGGATGTCAAAGTTGTATGCATCCACCGTGTCCACAAACTCAAACAGTGTATTCAAGTACTTGTTAATCTCTAAACATGATCCACTTCCGCCAATGTCGTGATGCTTTTTAAACCACCGATGCTGGAGCACCACTCCGGGTTTCTCTAAAATGGTAGATGTTGAAGCATTAATAGGAGTTACTGGATTGGTAACTATTTATCCACCATATGAGGTTCAAAATTGGGAGTATAAGTTCAACAGTGCCTTAGCTGCCTCTTTCACAACATTACTTGTAGAAAATTACATAAATGTCTTGAGTGTCTGAAATTTTGTCCACATGTTCATCATAATAATCCAAGACTTCTCGAAGTCCCTCCACTTTGTTCCGTGGTTCTAACAACTAGTGCTACATTAAATATCATAGAAATATCCTTATAATACTTCAACCACGTATAAGTCAGATCATTAACACATGTTTACAAAATGGGATCAGATCTTACTTGTTGGAGCGGCCCGATGATGTTGCATGTCTCTAGTAAAAAGAGATGTACACTGGGTTGGACACCCGAGAGAAAATATTTGTGTAGTCATAAAAGCCCTTCAATAGCTCAACAAGTTATTGTAGACATTCCATTCATTAAGATGCAATTGTATGTTTGGGACATGTGCAATTGTGCAATTGTGAAAATACAAAAGTAGTTCCTTGTATGGTATTATGCTAGCTAAAAGGTCATAGGTGAAATTCCACCGGTGTTGCACATCTTTTTTGAATTTTTTTGACTTGGACCATGCATACGACACCATTTCCACCATTCTCTATTAATCGATGAATGGTCCATAATGTAGGCAACTACAACTTTTATATGAGACATACAGATTTTTAAAGACTCCATTTGATCCTTCACATATAAATTTAAGATACGACATACACATCTTATATGAAAAAATGTTCCCCTAGGCGTTGGCTGACATAATGATTGTAGGTTAGAAATACTAATTGTATTTGTTGCAACATTATCAAAACCTATGGAGAAATTTTTTTTGGTCAAACCGTATTCATCAAGAATTGTCTGTATCATCACATATATGTTTTGCGTCGTATGGGCTCCATCCATTTTACGTAATACAATCAATCTTTTATGCATTACCCAGTATTGATATATCTAATGAGATGTAATATCCATGTAAGATCTTTTACTCATGTATCAGTCCAAATGTCGGAATAGATTGAGATACAGGTATCAAGATTAGCGAATATAGCTTGTAGCTGTGCCTTATCTGTCTGGTACATTTTTTAACAATACAGTTTCATTGTCGAATTACTCCATTTAGAAGCTTATGCCTTTTGAGTTTCTTGATGGTAGTATACAAGATCTGCATTTTCACAGGTGTTGAAACCCAGATGCAACACGCTTATCAATTATACTAGATTATCATGATATGGTTCGTCGTTGAATTGCCAAAGCCTTGCTTCTTTCTTCAAATTAGACCATGATAATTGCTATTGTGACAGATCCACCCAATACTCACCGGGATGCTTCAACTTGAGATGTTTGGAAAGACTCCCATATCCATCTCCCTTGGAAAAAGAATAGTTGGCATTGTAATAATTGCAATGTACCTTGGTCTTCCCATCAGATCCTTCCATTTTCTTAAAATGTTTAGTAAACATATTAGACTTATATGGTTAAGGTGGCTTGGCTGATAAGTTTGCCTCAACGAAAGGGTGTATCTCTTCACCTAAACAGCCATAATCCTCAGCTCCATGTTATGGTAGTGGTTCTAATTTTAGATCTTGGGAGTTATTGTCATCAAACCCTTATGAATGGTAAACAAGATTGAACATCTCGAAACCCTGTGGAATTGGGGGAAATTGGTTAGGTGTGAATTCAAAGTCAGAGGCTCGGGCTCAGTAAAGTTGTAGCAGTTAGCATCCTCATCTATATTAATAGGAGGTTCATCCTGACACTTAGGCAGCTTCCCCTTCAATTTGTCTTTTTTTCCAAATTTTTTGGATGAACCACTAAAAAAAAAGGAAGCCATTGAATTTTTATTTGTATATTAACTACTTAGTAATGTAGAGATGGGTAGAGGAATAAAAAATTTGAGAACAAACAGAAGAAATAAGTGTGAGCTGGTGAACATCTCATACAAGATTGAAAAAAAAAAAAAAAAGCCAGTACTAGACTTTGAATTTTTGTATATCAAATGCGTAGTAATATAGAAGTGGGAGTAGAGGAATCAAAGATTTAAGAACACAGACATGAATGTTTGGTATTTTTGAAAACGAAATCATCGACTTATAGCTGTCATTCCTTGCAATTTCAAGTGCATCAAGTTGTAAGATTCCTAACAGTTTAAAAATTTTCAACATGCCGAATTGAAATTCGCTATATCTAATATTGTTCAAGGCAAGTTGTTTATCTTTATGACATAGCATTGAGGTAGAAGATGAAATGATATTTAACTTATCTGACTACCTTCAAATACATATATAAGCTTTATTTTTACGTAGTTCAAAATTCATGCTAGCTAATACATACAAATTATTTACACTGATAGTTTAAAAATTGATGCAAAATAATTATATTTCTTAACTTGTGTGGTATCCTGCAGTTGGAATCATTCCATTTAGAAGAGGGCCCTTAACCCCCAACTCCCCATTTTCCCAGATGAAAGCACACCCTCCCCTCCCCTTAATTTGCAAGGTTTGCAAACTTCACTATTTCAAATAGTGGCAGCTTTGTTTGTTTTTGTTTTTCTTTTTCAATTTTTGCTTTTTAATAAAGAACTAGGAGGATCCAAGTCAGAACCGCCGGTTCGTGATTCATGTATGCAGTTCCGATACTCGAACAACAACTCGTCGAATTCACCATGCGAATCACCTTGACCTACCAGAACTGGTGGGTCATATGGTGGTTCATAATTGTCTTGCATGGTCTGATTCCCAGCTATGTAACCAATGGAGACGGTTCGGGGTGGGTCTCAGTTCATACCCACCCCACGCTAATATCTAGGTCCAAGTAACTCTAGTTTTTTTTTTTTTTTTTTTTTTTATGGTCTATATTTTTTACTTTCTCATTAAGAGAAATGCAAATACCATTGAGGAAGAGGATATGTCCATATGATTGGCTCATTTTCTCTTTCTCGTGAAAGGTTTCAGTAGATAACATATGCCACATGTAATATATACATAGTGAGTAAGTATCAATTATTTTCTATCATATAGCCATATTAGTAGTAGTTATTCTCAAAACTATCCATTATCTAATTTATGTATTAAAGTATAATTAATAGTTATCTATTACATATATATATATATATATATATAATACCTATTGAATATTTTTCCCTGAAAAAGTTCATTTGTTTAGATATTCTTCTTACTGCCAATATTGGTTGTAATAAGCTCCAACCTGGTGATTAAGCAATAAATTTTCTATCTTGTTTGTTTAAAAAAATATAATAATAATCGAGAATTGAGAATTGAGAATCCACCGTGTATTTTAGTCCAATGATGTTCCGATATGCATTTATTGGTGTCTATGGACTCTTGTGCTCCTCTGCACAATGTCCCATCAAAGGAATAAAACGTGTTGGAATTCATGTGCTTTTATTTGATTCGGAGTGTTCACTATCTCGCATCAAATTTAATCGTCGGTGGAATAAAAACGCATCAAAATTTTGCGAGTAAACCGGATAAATATCAATTTTACAAATTGGCTCATGGCCCGCACAAGCAATGGACCACCCCGAGCACAGCAAAAAAGGATGAGAAGGACTAATAACCTTGCATAGTCACAAAATGGAGATAAGCCTAACCAACATGGGTTCAAGCGTGGACACAGCAGGTCCATCTCAAAAATGGCACGTCGGCTAGCCTAGCATGTTCAATGTGTGACTTCAAGTAAATATATAGGGCCAACCGTACAAGTATTCATCCTTGCTCCAAGAAAATATACATAGGTTTGGTACTAAATGATGATGTTACCATATCCTTCATAAATACAAAATTGTTATTAGAAGGGCGATATTTAGATTTGGGGTTGTCCATCCTCTTTTCAAAAAATAAAGATAAGGTTTGAATTGAATTAGGTTTTTCCATCTTAATCAAATATAAGAAATGTATTGAAATTTTGAACTCTAAATTTCAGCCATTTTCGACTAGCACTATTATTATTATTTTGCTCAATTCAAGGTATCTTAACAATTCTAGGAGGACATTCATATAGACTGGATTATAGATTCAAAATTCACTGCTGTAATTCATTAAGATTAGATTGCTTTTAGATAAGATCCCATAGACAAAATTGATTCCATTGATGGTGACTTTTGCTTTGGAGCATAAATTTGTAATAATGTGAAATCCGATAATGCATGTCATTTCAATGCTTATCATGAAGAAAGAAATATTTTTAAGTAAGATTCCATTCAATTAGTATATAGTGACATAAGATTAGACACTCTTGTATACCTTAAACACATTTAATGATGAATGATACATACGAGATTGATCTTATTGGAAAAGTTTAAACATTTTGTACAAAGATAGAGATTATCACTTACCGAAAAGTAAAAAAGGGTTTATCATAACAAAAACGTTAAAATCTTTTAGAGTAAAAAGACTTGAACTTTTTTTACTGTAAAGGGAAACAATTCGTTTTTTTTTTTTTACAGATTTTCCAAAATATTATATATTAAGACTTTATTATATTTAGGAAGAACTTTGCACTTAAAATTTCATAGTGGACTCAGTACAGATGACATAAATCCACTAAAGAAAGCATATTCATACCCATATAAAGTCCTCTGTTAAATCATTAATTTCACTACCGATATCTTCCAATAGGGTAACTTAAATTCCCCTACATATATGTCACAAAATCATTGCATATGCACAGAGAGAAAATGGTGTTAGGCAAAAAGTATAAGTGAGACCATCGGAATTGGACAACTCAACCACATATTTGGATAAGCATAGGCAAAAAACCTGTATTTGTCCACAAACCTTTCGTTATTACATTTGAAGAATTTCCTCTCACTTGTAGAGCTTTACGCTTTATTTTCTTACATTTTTTTTTAAGTAGAGCTTTTTATGTACCAATTAATTTATAATCTAGTATCATGACCATTGAAAGCCGAGATGAGAGATATCAAGTTTGAATCTCTCTTCTCCTATTATAATGACTAATGACAAAAAAAAAAAAATTAGGATTGGTGATATTTGCAAATATTATATGTGTGGCATAAAATAAAGGGAAAATTACAAATTATCTCATCAAACTTTTATTTAGATGCAAATCAACCCTTGAATTTTCGAAGTGCTAACTCTTGAACTCTCTAAACTTTTAACATTTGATACAGTTAAAAATTAATTAATATTTTTCATATACACCTTGAAAATGTTGAGAGATAAATCTGCACATAGATGAACGTTTGTGAAGTAAATCTAAATGTAGATAATAGTTCGATGGTTAATTTGCAATTCCTCCTATCTTGTTTTAATGAAAAATGTTATTGTTCTTAAAAGTACTAATTTTAAAAAGTTTAATGGGTCTAAAAGTCTACTTTAAAAGTTTAAGGGTAAATCTATACCTACATAAAAGCTTATGAGGGTAATTTACAATTTTTTCAAAAATAAATAAATATATAAATGAATAAGCATATGATGTTGTAATTTTATAATTTACAATTCATTTCGTTTTGTTTTAACAAAAAATGTTAATTAATCTTAACTGTACAATTTTTTGAAAATTGAAGGGATTTACAAGTGCACTTTAAATATTGGTGAATCCGCACCTCCACAAAGGTATGTGAGGGTAATATGCAATTTTCTCAAAAATAAATAAATAAGCATATGATGTTGCAATTTTATAAGGATATTTATATTTTCCAGGTAAACTTGAAATTTTGTGAAGTATTTACAAAAATAAATTCTTTAATTTGTAAATTTTGAAAATCAAGATTATTGCATGAGAAAGTCATATATCTTAGCCTATAATTTACTTAGATCTTTAACATTTTTATTAAGCCATTTAAAGCATCTATTTATATCTATATTGTTAATCTATACTATTAAAGGTAAAAAAAAAAAAAAAAAAATCTTTGGTGTCTTTAGAATTTATAAACTCAAAAATGTTTTAGAAAATCAGTGATATTAGGTAGTTATAAAGAGTTAGATTAGATGGCATGAAAAATTTTATTAGATATTTGAAATGAGTGGGTTTGGGGGTATGAATTTGGAAATTACTAATTGAGAGAGGAAAAAAAATTTCACAACTAGACAAACATAAATACATATAAGTAATTTTACAAAATGCATTCATTTATGAAATAACAAATTAAATAACTGAATTTATCTACTTAATTATCCTCTTTTAGCACCTGTACAGCAGGTGCAGTTCTGCTAATATGTATATGTACACACACACGAATCATTAAGCTTCTATATCTTTTAATGAGCAATTAAATCATCCCATCTTCATCATCACTGAAAGTATTTACAAAATACCTACTAAATCAGGGATGATATGAATAAGAATATTTAAAATAATCCAATAAAAATTAACAGTCACAATCAAGCAGAGCCAACCAGCAGATATAACATGATCAAACGTTTCAAGGCCTCCATAGACCGTATATACTCCTTCTTCTTCTTCTTCTTGAGAACATATGGTACAGTCGTCCACGTAACTTATTCTTGGCATGGTTCGCGAAGAATCTAGTGCTTACTCAAAACAACAATGATTGATCCTCCTTTGACAACCACATCTGTATTTGCGTGTCGAATAGATTCACGGAAAAAGATAGATAGGGTATTGCATTTTCTTATATTCATCTCAACTCCTATATTAGTGTTTTATTTTACTACCATGCCGTTGTATAGCATAATATAGAATAATAAATTTTAAATAATAAATAAACTCAAATTGTCATATATTACATATATAAGAGTTTTTATGTAACTTTTATTTTTAAGATTTGAGAACTAACTGCTCAAAACTACATAAAATAAGATAAGGATAAAAAAAACCCCATAAAAAGTGAAATAGAATGTGAAACTATAAGCTACTTAGCAGTGAGAGGAGAACAAGACTCTGATCATGTGCCTGTTGAAGAACAAGTCAGTGGCACATAAGCAATGACTTGACTAAGGAAACCCACTGGAGCCAAACAAAAGCAAATTTTTTAATGATTGTCACTGATTATGGATCTAAACCTCAGTGATCCATCCATGATTAATATGAAGCTTGTTTGAAACTAAATAGAGATCTAAATGACTAACGTTGGGAAATTAACGGATGAGGTATAGGAGAGTATGTTTGAAAATTTACACCCTTTCAAACTACATATATATTGATTTACGTCTTAAAATTCTCCTATTTTTAAATTCCTAAATTTATTGTTATTTAATAGCACCTTTAGCGTTCAAATATAGCTTACCAGTCAAAATTCACATTTTTTAAGAAATTAAAGTCATATTTTAAGAGTTTGAGAGAGATAAATAACAAATTTGAAAGTACATTTACGCCTAATTCAAGTATTTTAAGACGTGTGGAAGACGACAAGACCAGCAGCCTTTTATCTGTGTGCTGGACCCTGGAATGTCCAAATATATTAATGAGGCGACCTAACTTTATGTTAATCCTATAGCTGTGAAGATCTGTCAAGTCCTGTCTAATTGTGTGTTCATCAATTATTTCGAAGATGCCAAACTCGGTTCTTGTTCTTTAGCAATCATACAGATAAGAGATAAGGCATCTTGGATTTTAGGTCTCTTATCACATTATCACACATGGGAGAAGAATCTTAACTAGGATGAAGCGACATTATATTTGAAATGTCGCAGGGCTTATCATGAGGGCCTGTATCATGTACAATGTTTGATGGCGGCATGCGTGCGTATGTATGATAAGCAGACACCGGTTATGTGAAAGAATAGCAGCAAGGGCGGTTTGAGATCTAGTATCCCGGACCTAATCAAGTTAATTTATTAAGAATTTATATGGCCTTTGAATATTATTGATTCAAAACAAATTTATGATAAGGCAAAAGAAAAAAGGCACAGTTACATTGGAAGATGGACAAAAGGAAATTCCCACATAATTGATAAGTAAGAGTACAATCCACTTTCGGACTACTTGAACTTAGTTTAAACTCACCTTACATCAAGGTCGACTTATAATAAAGTTAACCTCGAACTCTTATTAAGGCAAGTGAGTATAGTTATAAAAGTCATGATTTTACTCGTATAAATCTATAAGTTTATGATTTTAGAAAGCCCTTCTACATTGTCTCGTGCATAGAATCGCTTTTTTTTTTAATATTTTTTTGGTGGAATCTTACAATCTCAATTGTATATGCATGTAAACTTAATAGAATCCTATGCTTTTAACTGAGATTACCAATTTTAAATATATGAGTCAAACAGGCTAAAATACGAAAATAATAAAACCATATTTTTACAAGCTCTTCAACTATTATGATGATATATCTTTTTTTATCATATTTTAATTTTGTTTTCATACACTCTCTTTATCTTTTTCTCTCCCTCCCTCCGACTCCTTTGTTATATATTTGTAGATTTCATTTAAGTTAAGTTATAGCAGTAAAATTTATAAAAGAAAAATTATTTATTTCTCTTATATAATTGAAAATTTAAGATAAGTTGAAAAATTGTATCATCCTTCAATTCATTACCTTTTTTTTTAAACAAAACAATAGAAAATAAACTATTATTAATTTTACTTACTCCTTTCTTTTTAGTATGTTATATTATGGATTAAAGGTTATTATGAAAAAGATCATTGAATTTCTTTATCTTTTTTACATTCATTATATATTTTAAGTTTTTTATAACTCCTATATGTACATCTATGGTTTTTTTAAGTTATTTTGTGTAGGCTATAGAAACTTGCAATTCCTCGTTTCAATTTTAAGTTTCAATCCTATAGACCTTTTAATGATTTTACGTGGAATCGCGAGTTTAATAACTTTGTTCATGAGCATCACAAGCAAACTACAAGTAAACTCATTAGTTGGCACATAAGCTTTATACAATATAATATGATATGATATGATACAGTATTTAGGCTTGCAAGCTCTGGCTCATTTAGACTTAATAATATATATATATATATATATATATATATATAAACAAGCTTTCAAGAAGAGTTTGAGTTTCAAATTTCATAATGAGTACAACCTCCAAGCTCATTAACTCAACTCAATATGAGTTTTACACTCTTTTAGATGAAATGGACTTAAACCTTTAAAAGTTTGAAACTCAATTTACAAAATTGGAATTCTGTACGTAAGATTGATTTTATGAACGAATACCAAACATTGTACAATATAATTAAGAACAGGCTATGGTGATTCACCAAGAATTTACTTGAAAACTACAAAGGCAGTCTATATCCTAACAACATCATATTTATTCTCTTCCCAAAAAAAAAAAAAGATACATTATAAATCATCTCTTCAATGCATATATATGATTGCAAATATTCTTAAAACCAATTAATCACCTGATTTGACTTGTATTAAATATTAGAATATTTATACACTAACAAAACTCTAATCAAATGATGAATATGCTTAAAAAGTTAGCTAAAGTTTATGTTTATAGAAAAGGTCATACTAGTTCTACATTTGAGGAGGATATTCAAAGTTTAAGAAATCAATTGAAGGTGTTATCAAATGAAATACATACAAGATAATTTAAACAAGTGATTGATATATAAAAAAAGACATAAACAAGAGAAATATAATATATAGATAAGAACATAATAACCCAATAACAATTTAGTAAACAAGATAAGAATAATATATAATAAGAATACAATTAGGAATACAATAACCCAAACTAGGAAAGCTCAAAATTTCTTTTTGTTAAAAGGGGAAAAAGAAAAAAACAAATACAACTTTGCAACTTGCCAGATGCATCCTCTGAATTTGTACGGAAACGTCTATAGCTTGGAAATCAAATGAATCCAAGGAGTCAATAAATTATTGTTATTGGAAAAAGACTTCACATGAAGCGGACGATACCATTCAAATCAAAGTTTGCTTCCCTTGTCAGTTATCACATGTGTGGGGAATTGAATAGAAATAAAATTTTTTTAAAAAAGTTTGCTAAATGCCTTGTACCAATCCTTTTAATGGATAAATACTTGGATAGCTTTGATTCCAATTTTCAAAAGGATTATAATATGTATTAGTGAAAGTATTACAGAAAAATGTTATATACCTTTTATGATTATCATTATTATAATTTTTAATTTAAAGTAATAAAATAAGATAATTAGATTGAACCATAATGAAAATTGATGATTAAACCGCTGAACTGATTTGATTTGAAATTTAGTTTGTCGGATTTAGTCGAGATAAATTATAGTTATTTTCTTTTTCCTTTAACACTTTAACAAAATGCGTGCTAGATCAGACTTAGCACAAAGTTTTAAGAATGAAATAAAGAACTAATCTTATTAATAATACTTCCTTTTTTTTAAAATTACTTTTGTTCAAAATCATCATTTTCAGAATATCTACTAGAAAATTTATTTTGGAAAAGCATGTATTATTTTATTTTAAAAGAACTTGTTATTTTTATTTTGAAGAAACTTTGATTGTATGTTCTTGTATTTCCTAAATTATATAAAAGAGTATGCTTATTTTTTGGGACTAATTAATAAAAAAGCTTCTCTAAAGTTTTTTATTTTGAAACTTGCTTCATGTTGTATAGTTTTTTTTTTCTTAATATCACTTAAACAAATTTAACAAGTGTTCGAAATAGGTTTTAACTTTCACACATAAATAAATTTAGCATATTGCAGATTATGTGATATTAAAAAACTATTTTTTTAATTTCTTTCTATGGTTATTTATAATGAAAACATTATAATTTTACTTATAACTTGGAGCAACATGTATATATTATTACAAATTTAAAATTTATGAGAAAAAGGAAAAAATTATAGGTTTTATAAGGTACAAAATAGGTTATAACTTCAAAATTTCATTCCATATACCTTATATGATAAGATATAGGTAAGACCTCATATACAACACACCCAAAACCTACTCACCCTTATTATATATGTTTGATCTATATTTGCTCTATATTTATTTAAAGTCTAATGTTTAAAAAATCATCTTATTTGTATCGATTCTTTTTCATAATTTTAATAAAAGTAGTGATTGGGTGCGAGAATTGACATACAAAAAATTCACATACTTTAAGAGAAAAAACATTTAAAAATATGTAGTTCATATAGAAAAAAAACAATTGATATTTTATAAAAATAAATGAAATAAAGGATAAATAAGTTCAAATTTCATAAAGATTTATTGAACATTTAATTTTAGAAAAAGGACATGCATGTATTTTAGGGTGAAACTCATGTCCATTTCAAAAAATGAATAAATAAAACCAAAATACTAATTATACATAAATGATTACACAAATGGAATCACTATATCACACATATTAAATGCAATACTATGTATATATTGGCATCACATGTGGTAAATGACTTAATATTATATAGCATAGCATGGACATATATTGGTGTAACATTAATGAATAGTGGATATCATATTTAATATATGCGATACTAAACAAAAAAAAAAAAATATGGCACATTTAATAGATGTGATACTAAATAAGAAAGGAATATGACATTTTGGTAATTAATTTTGTGTAATTGATATTAGTCTAATTTTTTAAACTCATATTTATCCTTTTGGCATTTATTTATTGGCAAACACATTGATGGAGTGCCAAATGGACCAAAGTAAGATTAAACTGGTTTTTTTATCCCCTAGTAGAATTTATATATTTTTAAGATAAAACTAAAAAGACTTTTATTTTTCTTTATTACAAATACATTATAGGTCAGATTTCTAAATTAAAAAGAAAAACAACAATGTGTCTTAAAGATTAAAATGAAGAACAATATAAAATATAAATCTTACAACGAAGTATGAAAAAGGGTAGTTCTTCGGTTCATATAAAAATTTAAAGGAATCACCGTTAGGATTGATAGGATATCCCAGATGCTTGATACAAGTTTCTATATTAAAAATCTCAAAGTCCATAGTAATGGGAAAGAACTTTCAATTTTTTCTTTTTTTTTTGGGCTTCCTCTACCGAGATTCTAAAATGTAAGATTCTTCACTTTTTTTTGTAGTCATTTCATATGTTTTTATTTTACTGAGTATATTATATAAAATAATAAAACTATATAAAATTATAAAATGTAAACATATACAAAAGACTTCATATAAAGAATTTAAGGGTAAAATAATAAGACTCTAAAAAAAAAAAAAAACGTTGTTAGATTGCTCATAGGGTGTTTTAATGATCTGGTTGAGGTCTCACGGATTGGATGGCGTCGTGGGAAAAGCTATGGAAAACCGGGAAAAAAACAAAGAAAGAAGGAAAACCCCCTTAACTACAATTATTAATTGATATGTTTATTAACATGTGAATAAGTCACGGGCAATCATCGGACAACACAAACCTCAAAATCTCTGTCAATTTTTATATTTTTCCTTTTTCTGTCTTCTCTCTCTTCTCTGTCTTCTGCCATGTTATGTTATGTTTATAGAAAATACAATCTAATACATGCATGTATGCGCTCTGTCTCACTGATATCCCGCACAACACGCCCTTCTAGACTCCTCTCCCTCTCTCTCTCTTTCTCCCCCCCTTTCCTCTCTTCTCTTCCAACCACACAGAAACCCGTATCGACATTAATATAGAAATTCAAGTTTCTGGGTAGCTCCATAATCTCCCTACTGTCTCTGGTGGTTCCTTAAAAAAATACAACTTTTAGAAGCTTTCATATATTGCTCTTTGGTAATCATTATATTTTCGTGTTTATTATAAATATAGACGCATATGAATATTGGTTTTGGCCAAATTTACTGTTTGGTTGAATTCAAATTTAAAAATCTTAATTCTTTTTTATTAATGATTCATGAGAAACTACGAAATGGGTAATAATAAAGATCGAATTTTGAATGTAAATGAGCTTCATTTTTTTTTTTTTTGGTTCCTAAAGTCGGGAGCTTGAACGACTAGCCGTAGCAAAATTCAGTTTTTTTCTCCACTTTTTCCTATAATCCTGCCGTATCAAGGTTCAGCTCATGATCTGACCGATGCATTTATTCTCATGGTTTTTTCAATGGTTAAATGATAAGTGGAACAGGACTTTCATGTTGTAATATGTGGAGGCACTTATTAATCATGATGCATGAGGAAGTGTGTGTTTTTCTATGTTCCATCTCGTAAAATGTGTGATCAATGTGTTCGAAATTGAGAATTTTCTTATTAGCCATGGTTATTAAAAAATTTTATGTTTAGGATCTTGTTTGGGTCTGCAACTGTCAATGATTGCCATTATTATTGCTTTCTATTTCTTTTTTTTTTTTTTAAGGATTGAGTAAGGTACCATGTATTTATGGCGGTTTGTGTTGATTTCATGCAGAGTTGTTATAGTTTGTGAATCCCAGAGACTCAAGAAAGGGACAGTTCGGGCAACGTATATTTTGTGGACGCATATTAATTGGAGAGGGGGTTATCATTATTGATCACACTGCCCAGAATAATTTAAGTTGGTTGAAGTTGATTTTCGATTGGTGTTGGTGGTGGTGGTGTTGTAAATTAAGAGAAGAGATTGATTTATTAGGAAGTTTTCGATACGATGGCAGACTTGTTAAGTGCCGTTGTATCAAGGTTTCAAATACTGCAAACATCTGATCATTCCTCTGTAGTGTCGATAAACCTGTTCGTAGCACTCCTTTGTGGATGTATCATCCTTGGTCACTTACTAGAAGAAAACAGATGGGTGAACGAGTCGATCACTGCTCTTCTGATTGTAAGTAGCTTGATGATTGATATTTGATGCAGCCCTCACATTATGCTATTATATTCGTTTTTGTCATTCATACATGATAGTATGTGATTAATGTGACACTGATGGGAACATTGAATAGGTACTGGAGGAAGTTTTTGTTTAATTGCAAGCAATGTCATGTATTTTGTAATTTGTTTGTGTATCTGCCAATGCATATGGAAAGTATTGCTTAATCACAATAAAAAGTAAAACACAGAATGTTGTAGCTTAGAGCTGAGTAATGAAACTAGCAAGGGCCTCTGTTTTTATTGCATTATCTGTTGTTTGACTCCGTGTTTAGGTAAAGGACTTCTGTTGACATAGCTTTTATGTTTGCAGGGACTCGCAGTTGGTGTAATTATATTACTTGCTAGTGGAATGAAAAGCTCTCATCTTTTGGTTTTCAGTGAAGATCTATTCTTCATTTATCTACTGCCACCTATTATCTTCAATGCCGGGTACATTATCTTGCAGACTTCATTGTCTTGTCACATTATAGGATGTTCATGCTTTTTTTCTTTTTTTAGGAAGAGTAGCTACATACTGTGGTAATTGTATTTCTTGAGGGAAAAAAGGGCCTAAACTCTTCTGTTGGATGTTGAACCTATCCAGTAGCTTGTAATTAGAGGTGTCCAAGTTCAATGACTTCAAGCCTAGACCTCTGATCAGGAATTTTGCATTTAGTACATATCTTTGAGACCTTGTTACTCAGAACAGCAAAATATGGTCTTCGCCACAGTTATGAACCGCCCACTTGATTGTCTAATTGGTTTAAGTCTATTACAACGCTGTAATTAAACCTAGTGCTGACTTAATCTAGCAGCTGCAAGATGAAAGAAGGTAGTTTACACCATTGATGAAGTCGCAAACCCTCTATGAATGAAGGATATTAATGTTTTGTTGTTCCATTCATGTGCAACTGATGCCTCTTTGTGTCCTTTGTATTCTTTTTCAGGTTTCAGGTGAAAAAGAAACGGTTCTTTCGAAACTTCATCACAATTATGCTATTTGGTGCCGTTGGTACATTAATATCCTGCAGCATCATAACACTAGGTACAATGAAGGATCTAAAGCTATTTTCATTGAGCATATCGTCATCTAATTTAGTGATGCTTAAAGAATTGCCATTGCTATATAGGTTTGTCTCTTTTAGGTTCTTCCATCTTGTAGGTGTCATATTGATATTTGGAAATGATAATATAGTGAATGATTATTAAGTGCTAGTTGTAGTCTATTAATGGAATTGTGGAGAAGAGGTCGATAGAGTTGGTTCTACTATTTTCTCCTATGCCAGTGCTATGGAAGTCCTCGCATTACACATAATCCAGTTTGTTCTAGTATCTTCTTGACAATAGTTACTTGTTCCTTGACTCAGGTTTCATGAAGTTTTTCGAGAGAATGAACATTGGTACAATGGATATAGGAGATTATCTAGGTGCTAAATGCCTTCCTTTCTGTTTCACATATATTAATTTTGTTAAGCTATTAATATTGGGGCTGAAACTTCTTTCACCTTTTTTGCAATGTTAGCAATTGGTGCGATATTTGCTGCAACCGATTCTGTTTGCACGTTGCAGGTAACTGCACTTCTTAATTCTCTCTATCGTATAGTAATTCTTACAAAAAAATAAAACCACCATGAACTGTTGATGCAGGTTCTTAATCAAGATGAAACACCTTTGCTTTACAGCTTGGTGTTTGGAGAAGGTGTTGTAAATGATGCAACATCTGTTGTTCTTTTCAACGCGATACAGAGCTTTGATTTGAAACATATCAATCACGAGGTTGCTTTAAAATTTGCTGGGAACTTCTTGTATTTGTTCATTACAAGCACTTTCCTAGGAGTGTTGGTGAGACTTCCTGCATCTACTTTTCTTCCACTTATGCCTAAAAATGTCGATAGTATCTAGCATTTTAACATGTGATGCAAATTTTTTCATTGTTGTTTTGCAGACGGGTTTACTTAGCGCATACGTAATCAAAAAGCTGTATATTGGCAGGTAAAATTTAAATGCAAAAGTCTTTAGCTTACACATTGCTGACATAGTTGAACATATTATCTGATCTATCACTAAACATCATCTTATTTCAGAACTAGGCATTCACTTCAAAGTAGTAATGATTTATTGTCTCATAGGATACTTTAATCATCACTAGGCTTAAGATGTAGGTTCGTTGCATGTGGTTAAAATTAACTGACATCTGCCAGTTTTTGCTGAAAAAATGCAGGCACTCTACTGACCGTGAAGTTGCTCTTATGATACTGATGGCATATCTATCTTATATGCTAGCTGAAGTAAGCTATCCACCACAATAGCTTCCTTATCGTAATTATTATAAATCCTCTTGATGTTGTAACATTTTGAGCTAAGCTGCATATTCATTTGGTTGTCATGTAGCTGTTCTACTTGAGTGGCATCCTCACGGTGTTCTTTTGTGGGATTGTAATGTCCCATTACACCTGGCACAATGTGACTGAAAGCTCACGAATCACTACCAAGTATGCCTTGTTGTTTTGAAGTTCCATAAACTTGTACCCATGGGACTTGTCAAATCAAAAAATATCTTATTTCACTTTGCTCTTATCACCACAGGCATGCTTTCGCCACCTTGTCATTTGTAGCTGAAACTTTCATCTTCCTTTATGTTGGTATGGATGCTTTGGACATTGAAAAATGGAGATCAGTAAGTGATAGGTATGCTCAATTCCTACTGGAGCTGCATCATCATTTTCTCAATTTTGATAGCGATCAGTCTTCATGCCTATTTCTTTGAGCAGCTGGAACGTCTATTACAGTTAGTTCAGTGCTGTTAGGATTGGTTTTGCTTGGAAGAGCAGCTTTTGTTTTCCCCTTGTCGTTCCTTTCCAATTTGGGGAAAAAAAATCCAAATGAGAAAATCAGCTTTAGACAGCAAGTATGACAAGTATTTGAGTTATAACCATTTATCAGTTCTGCATCTTTTATTCCATGTATTAACATAATTATTTTGTAGGTGATTATATGGTGGGCAGGACTCATGAGAGGTGCTGTATCTATGGCACTTGCTTATAACCAGGTATGTGGAGTCAGCAATGATTTGCTTAATGTCGTTTTAAATCAATCATTGCATCAGCATAGAAGCTAATCCTACGTTCAAGGTTTACAAAATTACTTTAGCAAATGGTGGCATGCTAGTAATTATGTGTGAGCATGAATTAGCATACGCATATATTGGCATAGAAATGGCTTCTGCCTATTATGAAATTACTTCAGCAAATGAAGGAATACTATTTTATACATGTGTGCAAGAATACATAGCACTTCACATGCTCATATAATTTTATCTTTTCTGTGTGATGGTTTTCATGAGTTATCAATTTGCTGATTAGTTTATTGTACTGATTAAATTCCATGTTTCTCTTTTTTCCTGTTTCTTTTGCAGTTCACTAGTTCAGGCCATACTCATCTGCACATCAATGCATTAATGATCTCAAGCACCATTACTGTTGTTCTTTTCAGCACAGTGGTAAGATAACTGTTTCTCTGTAACTTCTTATGCTGCATTACTAGCTAGTGAGGGAAAACGACATTGGTTAATGTTTTCTGGTTTATCTTTAGTGTTTTTCCTTCAAGGTAATTTCAGTTTTCATGATATATTCTTTTTCCAGCGCTATTGTGATGTTGGATTATTCATTTTTCTTAAGTACATGTTGGGAAACTGTTTTTGAAATATTAACTTGGTTAATTGTTTCATTTTGGTCTATATGCTTCATAGACAAATGAAAATATTAAATACATATTTGTTTTATTTCTTTCCAGTCCTGTAATTTTATGGACATCTTACGATCCTTCCACCTCCTTCTCAGGTATTTGGATTGTTGACCAAACCGCTTATAAGATTATTGCTGCCTCATTCAAAACACACAGAGTTAGTAATTTCAGACCCGTCTACACCCAAGTCTTCATTTACTCTTCCACTCCTTGAGAATGGACAAAACTCAGAGGGAGACATCAGTGGTCGAGATGTACAAAGGCCAAACAGCCTGCGGGCACTCTTGACAACACCGACGCACACAGTTCATCACTATTGGCGAAAATTCGATGATGCTTGCATGCGGCCAGTCTTTGGAGGCCGGGGTTTTGTTCCCTTTGTCCCTGGCTCACCAACAGAGAGAAGTATCCATGAACAGTGGTGATGAGAAGAACACCTGACCCAACACCCAGGCAGAACCATGTATAGTGTTGTTTCTGTAGCCCTCTCCTTGTGTATGATGCCATTTGGCCTTGAGTATTTAGTGAGTATCACTACTAGTCATGTACCATGTCGCTTGCTCAATTTACAACATTCAGATAAAGGCAGCCTTGCCAATGCCCTCTACTTGCATGAATCATATCTTTTCCAGCAGAGGATGGCGACGGCGCGATTGCTGAGTGCTATATTGGGCATATAATTGAAGTTTGCTCTATTTGATCTAAGGATCTAAGTAGCTGTTTTGTATATGGCGAAGGATAATTTGTGCAACTTGCAAAAGTGTTTAGCTGCCATAAGCAAAGGTTCTGTACCTTCATGTGAGCTAAAGTGCGCATATTTAGTGTTAAATAGGTGCACCATGAGCGCATAGTAAGAGTTCACTGGCATTTTGTGTCATTTCTTTTCAATAAATGTAGAATTGGATGATGAAATATTCATTGTAATCAGATCCATCTTGGGGGCATCTTATGGATGAACTTTTCCCAGTAAGAAGCGCCTAAGGGGACTGCTTTCAATCAATTATTTCTTTTTCTTCTTTTTGTAGCATGACAGTTATTTCTTTATTTGATTCATAAAAAAGTTTAGTTGGTTAATTATAGGCCATTCATGAGATATTTATAATTTTTTTACTGATATAGTCTATATGTTGGTAGTGGAAATTGGATCATAACCAATATATTAATGTATTTTTGTGTTTTGTGTTACCGAAAATAGAATAGATCAAAACTAATCATTGTTAGTTATGAAATGATCAAACAACTTGATAACAAAGTGGATTATAAGAAAAAAATTAAGGTTAATTTCTTATTTTGTTGTAGTATGCAACTCACACGAGAATAAAATTTAAAATTAGAAATGATATTTGAAAATTAAATTGGAGTGACATTTATGGATGAGATGATGAGGGAAGGAAGTAAAAGTATGACTGAAATTGTTTGATCCTATGTATAGAAGTGATTCAAAACACTTGTCAGACATATTATGATACATTAAGGACAGCTTGCATGAAAAGTAAGGGTGAAGGACGGGGAAAGAAAAACGTGGAGAGTAATAAGAAAAATACGTTTTTCTAATGTACTAAATTACTAATTAAAATATAATCCATGATAAAGTGCAAAAGCAATACATAATTTATATACTAATTTTGTATAGCAGGAATAAGGGCTAAGCTCGGGGCGGGGGTGGGAAGGGTGGGGGTTATTGTTCTTGTCACATAATCCTTTTCTAATGAGAAACTTTTTCATTATATTTATTTCTTTTCTTTTTTTTTTTCTGGTCAATATACAGTAATCGTATAAGGAGTACCTCATACATATGTAAAAGGAGATATATTTTAATTTTAGAACTGGATAACCCATTAATAATATCTATCAAATGGTGAGACACATAATAAATACTTTTCCTATTGTTATATACAAACATAAATCATATTAAGGGTTTGTTTGTTTCATCTTATTCTAGTCATTTTTGTATTTTATTTTTAATATTTTCAGATGTTTTTTAAGATATAAGTAGAGATGAAAAACGGACATTTTTCTTCATAAACAGATCACATACAGATAAGATGCGGATGAAAATCATATACAATCCAAACAGACCCTTATCAAGTTCCATAATATTTTAAGCTTATTCATTAAAAATAAAGATGGTGAAATAATATTACTTATTAATATATAAAAAAAGAAAAATAAATTGCAACCCATATAAGTTATAAAACTTAAAAAAAAAAACACTCATGGCTTGCTACTTATAAAGAAAGAAAAAAAACTCCTCTAAAGGGTGAAAAAAATCAAGATATAAATATTATTATTATTATTATTATTATCATCATCATCTATTTTTGTTTAATTTTTGTATTTTTATAACTCATTGGAAAAAAAATTAACATCAAGAATAAACACACACGAAAAAGAACATAAATGGTTTATGTCTAAAAAAATTGATTCTATTCCACAATTTTTATTTTTGGATCGCAAATGATATATATATATATATATTTGTTGGTTTAACTTATACATATTAAATTTATTTATACATATATTTTCATAAGTTGTCTTCTTTTTTGCTATTTTCATACTTATTAATTAAGTTTAAAATGATGTGGAAATAATGAATATTTATCTTATAACCATGTGGATTTAATATTTACACATTATATGTTTTTATTAACTTTTGTGGGCCTACACAAAAGCATGAAGAAATTGTGGCGTTTTTAAAAAGTGGGGTGTCCATGATTTTTCAAAAATTTATAAAGATAGTCAATATAATTTTCTCTGAAAAATAAGTTGATAGCTTCAACATGGTTTTACATGGAACAATATATCCTTATCTAACAAAAGAAGAAAAAAAATATAATAAATGAATATTATGAACAGAAGACATATTTATTAAATGTAGTAAAATATGACTTGACCAAATTTCTATAGTCTTATTATATATTTTTTATTGATCAATATTGTCACTTATTTAACTGGTTGAATTAATAATCAACTATGATTGTACTAAAAAGAGTCTATTTGGTTCATCTTATTATAGTTATTATGATATGTTATTTTTATCATTTTGAAATAGATTATTTATCAAGAAATAAAAATATATGAAATACAGATATTTTTACTCATAAATTGATCATATATGATAAAATATAGATAAAATACAAATACAGATCAAATCAAATTAGATACGATAAGATAATAATACACAAACAGACCCTCATAAATAAGTAACATCAATAGTTATAGTAATACCAATATCTCTTAGCCCAACACAAAGGGAGAAAAAAGAAAAATAAAAACATGGTTCGAAATTAAGGCCATTAGTAATATGGGAAAAAAAGATCGTTTCTGAGAAAAAAAAATCCTAAAATTCATCAGTTTTTAAGATAATCTTAAAAGTAAAATACTCAAAATCGTATTTTCAGTATATAAAAACACAATTGTAAGGTAAACCAAAATCCTTTAAAACATGATCGTATAGTTTCCATAAAACTCCGCTTAGGCCCATTTTTAAATTTAAATTTTCATTTTCGTTTTACGCGAAACCTTTTGGCCCATTTTTAAATATTCTTTATTGCCCAATACAATGCAATTCAAAAAACACTGCTCTATTCTCCACGCTTCGCCAGCACACCACGCACATAAAAGAGCAATCCATGCCATTTGATAATTTAGAGGTAATCACGGGACGGTTCTGAACCGCGAATCGCTTCGAACCGTCTCCGATACTTTCGTATCCAGGAACCGTCCCGTCGGAGACGATTAAGAATTGCTGGAATCGACGAGTCCTAGCGGTTCCTTTGCAAGGAATCGGCGGTTCTTCCGAGTAGAGAATCGCCATCCTAGACCCGGAACCGGTAATTCCGACCCAGCGTGTATAGACAATTTAAAAAAAAAAAAAACCGATTTATGGGTAGTTATTTGTTGTTGTTGTAGTTAGTGTGTTCATGTTTTTGTAGAAGTAATATGTAATATCTGGCGCAATGAAATTTATTTGTCATCGTTTGCTTATATATTAATCAACTACTATGCGTTTCGTAATTATGTTTATTATTTGTTAACTATTATATTTTATTTTAAAAAATTTTAATGTTTATTTTGGGTATAAATAAGTTATAATTGCTTTTATTGATTTTAGGTTTTTTTTATATTTTGATTAATTTATATAAAAAAAAATGTTCACGGCCCACGTGGAACTGGAGCGCAAGAACCGGCGGTTCCGTGGAACCGTGAACCGTCCCAGCTCTGACGGTTCCAGTTCGGGTCCGGAACAGATCCGAACCGTGCCGACGTCTATTTGATATTCGAATACAAACATCAATGGCGTCTGATCCACCGCAAAACCAATCAATCGACAAAGAAGATGAAATTGAAAAACCCGAAGAACGAAAAATCTATAAAGCTTTCAACATCCTCAAGAAACATGCTTCAATCGTGGCCAATTTCGCACTCTTATGGCAAGACCTTGAAGACCACATTGCTTCCATTAAAGCCCAGATAGAATCTCAAACAACCCATTTCCAATCCCAAGATTCAACCCCAAATGAACCAAATTTGCATCAATTTAATGAAAAAGACTCGATTTTTGATTTAGAAACCAATCATATGGAACCTTTTGTCGCTAAAGATTCAAGCTTTAATGTTCCAACGGATAGTGGGAAGACCCTTTTGACGTATATGAGTGAAAATGATAAGTATAGGGTGAAATTAAGGGAAAGGATTGGTTTTGCATTAAAGGGTTGTGAGAATTGTGGGAAATTAGTGCTTGAGGCGATAAGTGAGTATTTGGATAACTTAAGGGGTGGAAACACAATTTTTGGTTTTAGTGTGGCTGTTGCCAGGAGGAGTTGTATTATTCTTCTGGAGGAGCTGATTGGAGTTGGGGTTTCGATTGATGAGGAAGTGAAGGGAGATGCCAGAAAGTTGGTTTTTGAGTGGAAAAAGAAGTTGGTGGTTAGTGAGAGAAGTGCTAAGGATATTCAATTGTTTTTTATGGTGCTAGGGGTTTTTGGGTTGGTTAATGAATTTGAGGAGGTTTGGGTCATTAAGGCTTTTGATTGTATTGTGTTCATTAAGGATGCACCTTCTGTGTTCCTTTGGCTTGGCTTTGGACGTAAGGCTCAAGGTAAGTGTGTATTGGTTTTGGTGTGTTCAAGGTGTGTAATAGAGGGTTCTTGTGTGTGCTTGGATGTCGTTTGTTGTTTGTTATCTGTTACTTCCTGTAGAAAAATATTATAATAAAACTAGTTTTTTTTTTTGGCTAAGCTCATAGCATTCATTAAGCTAAAATATATACAATAGTTTATACACAGAAATCATAAATACAGTACTATCCAAGAGAACAATAGACAAGAGATCCAAAAAAACAAAAGCAGCGAGTTTGAGTACTATGCCACAGCAATAATAAAACTAGTTGTATGTAGATATAATCGTTTGACATTTAGGAAGATGAGAAGCTTACATATGTGTTAAGAACAAGGGAGCTATTCCTAAAAGTTGGCATATTTAGTTGCAGGGACTATATTTTTCGCTTACATGCCATCTCGTGCAACGATTATTGAGTGGTTCCTTTTTGGCCTTTGTATTTGCATATGGTTGTAATGGATAGGGTTTGCAAAAAAAGACATGGAAGCTACATCTAGGAGATTACTGCATTGCTGCATAACGTGTTCCTTTGAGGCATGTACAGCTGATGTTGTGTGTTAATTGTAAACGTGGAATTGGGTATCTCTTGTTAATGTAGGAGAATGTTCCGTGTCGTGTAGCCATGGATCTTTCGTGTGCAGTCATTTTTAATGTTGGGGTTATGTCCAACATTGCCAAGGCCATCAATAGTTCCTTTTAGGTAGTAAAAGAGTTTAGTGGTCTATGACTTGGTTTGTATAAGTTCACGGTGCCATCTAAGTTGATGTTTAATTTTCTTTATAGTTGAAGAACATTGTGCAATTACATATGCTGGAGCTCATTTCCTGTTGCTTTTACTTTCATCCTATCATCATTCAGTGTGAAGGTATATTATCTTGAAATTGTTGCTATTTCATAGTAGTTGTGTCTGATGATGGGCAGATCTGATACAGTATTTATTAAATTTTTGCCTGTCAGGTTTACCCTGAAAGAAAAGGTTTTCATATGGTATAACTCATGGAAGTTCATATTGATACAGATTACATTGAAAGGCTACTTTTGCGTGAGAGGTACCTTATAGCTGTTGCATTTGTTTGTGAACTTGAGATGCATGGCAAGTTCCCTCCACTATCTCTTATTGAAGATCATTTGGATAAAGCCAAAAGAGAAGTAGATTTCATCCCTAAGAAAGGAAAAAACTCTGCTTGGGCTCTGGTAAGTTAAGTTCAACTGTCTCCTCTCGTGTAGTAACTTTTTAGGAGCATCGTGAATGGTGACATCTCTATTTGCAAATTTATTATTTCAAAAGTTCATTATTTTTACTTTTAGCAGGAAAATGCTGCAGACAGTGAATTACGGGCTCTTAGAGCTGCATGGAAATGTATTCAGCGTCACAAACTTCAGTTGCAGTACCCTGTTAAGAAAATAAAAGAACGTAGGAAACAGATAAAAGCATAGAAAAGAGATTCAAGGCCAGGGAATCTAGAGTTCCTTGGCAGCATCTCAGATGTAAGCATCTCGTGTAAATCCCATGGCAGAAGAATCCCCGAATGGTTATGCCACCTCTTCTTCGTCTATTGACATAACAGAAGAACCAGATAATTATGGAGGAGATTCATATATAAGCCCAGATACAGATCAAGAAACAGAACCAGTTTGGCCAAAAAAAAAGAAACAGAACCAGTAGCACGGGAAAATATGCATCAAAGCCTTCTCTCCACAGAACCTATGCCAGCCGATGTATGCCTCCAAGTGGTCACAGACAAGAATGGTCATTTAGCCATCAAAGAACAGATGGTTTTCACCCATTTGCTGGGAACCAGTTTGAGGATACGAGTTCTTGAGGCCAATACGAGGATTCAGGTTCCATCTATTCGCATTATCCTTTGACATCCATCACTTGTGTTCCTCCAGATATGCAGCTGCCATCTAGCTATCATGATGTCACCACTGCTCCTCATATCAGCCCTTATGCCCACTCTTCTGGGTACGGTGAACGCAAAACTGTCTTAAATAGGCACAGCAGGCGGTATGATTCGCCTGGTCTTAATTCAGATCCATCTGCCATGAATGCGAGGCGACATGCATTAGGTGGAATTTCCTCTCCTAGAGGCATTACTCACATGCACTCCAGAACTCCCTACTCCCACCAACCCAAGGATCGTCCGCTACCTTGTGATGATTATGATAGAATCGCTATCTTATAATTACAGTCTTTCTACATCTTAGGACAACAAGATCCATTCTTAGCAAGTCTTGCGATCAAGATACCGCCTTTAGCAGTGTATGTATTGCTGATAGATTGTTCTTGCATGGGATTTTCCTCATTTTTTTTTCTATACAGTACTAAATTCTAGTCCATTTGGATTTCATTAGACTACTGAGCTACTATGGTCACATTGCCTGAAGGTTCTAATGATGTGTTCATTTCATTTATACGATGTAATACTTTTGTGGCTATCTAGTATCTTGCCGGTTCTTGTCATGTGCCTAGAGGTAAATGGCCCATCTTCGGTCATGTCCCTATTCCTTTATTGATTTACAAAAGCAGCATATGGTATAGAAATCTAGACGATCTTTCCTTCACCACTATAGATTTGGACTTCAGTCATGCATGGAGCTTCCAAGCTCCCAATGCTTCCGTGCCTCTCCAGCTCTTGGGCGGGAAGATTTGTGGTAAACTATGATTATGAATCAATTAAACTAACAAATCGTTTCCTAATGTTGGTGATTGGATGAGAATGATCAAAGAAATGAATATTAGATGTTTTAGATAATTAAAAAGACATGATCAGTGTTTCCACGTTTTTATAGCAGATATTTGGTTAAATTATGTATTTTGCAATTGAATATTTAAGTTTAAATCTATATGTACATGAATATATGCTAAAAGTAAATTAGTAAAATTATGACAAAGGCTCTTAAAAAAATTGATTTAGGCTGCTATGAGTATGTATTATGATGATGGTTATCAAAATTGTGATTTTACTATTCATTAAAATATATAAAATTGGTATAATCGTATAAAATCATGCAAAACTGGTAAATTTATAAGCGTGTGGAAGCGTAAACCTAAATTCATATTTTTACCTAAAATCTACACCTAAACAACTTTACGTCCATTTTAATTAAGAATAAACACATAAAATTATAGAATCGTACACTTGATTAATGATTTTGACAACTATGATTATGATATAGAGTATCTTGCTCTCCATTTAACAGCCTAATCAGCATAAATCAGCCATCAAAAAAGCCTAGCAGTAGGTGTTTGCTTTTGATTGACTACTGGCCTAAATAAGCTATTAAATGAGAGCAGTTGGGAAGTAAAGGATAACGATCCTATTAATCATGAAAGTGAGAGCAAGGAGTTGTGCAATGTTTTCCACTGTACCTTGCACATCTGTGTTCTAAAGTTAGATCCACTTCTTTAATATATGTAGAAATGGCAAAAAAAAAGCTCAATATCATATCTTTGTCGGTCATTTTAAACCCAATTAATGAGTTAAGGATTGTGCTAATCTTTTGCAACTTGCGAGCACTGACCCAACTTTTCATTGCAATTTGATGTGGCAAACCGAGACTATAGTCAGCATTTACCCGACTATGTTGAATCTAAAAAGTACATTGGGTAAATCCCCATTTTCTTCCCACCTTAACTTGATTTCCTTTGATATTTCTACCAATAATCATTTTGGATCCATTCCTATTGAAATTGACAACCCTACAAATTGCACATCTTGACTGATCCAAAAATAACTTCTTTATGAATATACCAGAAGAGATAGGCCAACTTATAGAACTTCAAAAACTATACGTTGATGGTAATCATTTTAATGGTGAATTTTTTCTTAACTAGGAACTTAATCAATCTTGAAAATTATTTTTGTCCATAAATAACTTGAGTGGCCTTATACTCTTATCATTAGGTAATTTGAAAAACCTTACTACTCCTTTTCTTTGTGAAAACCAACTCTCTAGCATAATTCAAGAGGAGTTTGGAGATCTTAGTTCAATGGTCAACCTTCGGCTATGTCATAACAACTTTAAGGGTATGATACTCACATCATTGAGCACTTTAAGGAACTTACACATCTCATTTTTTATGATAACCAACTTGTTGGCCTAATTCCAAAAGTGTTTGAAAACTTTAGCTCAATGGTTGATCTTGAGTTAGGTGATAATAATCTTAGAGGTGTGATTCCCCCATCATTAGGTGAACTAAGAAACCTCAATCTTCTTCATCTTTATGAGAACTGACTCAATGGCAAAATTCCAAAGGAGTTTGAAAACCTTAGATCAATAGCTAATCTTGAGTTAGGTGATACTAGCATTAGTGGTGCGATAACCCCATCAAGCAATTTGAGGAACCTTTTGATACTTTTTCTTTAAAATCAACTTACTGGCCTAATAGCAAAAGAGCTTGGCAACCTCAATTCAATGGTAACTCTTGGGATAGAAGATAATCGTCTAAGCAATGTGATCCCCCATCATTAGGCAATTTGAGGAGTCTTACTTATTTTTACCTTCTAGAGAACCAACTCACAGGCCCAATTCCAAAGGAGTTTGGAAACTTCGGTTCAATGGTTGTGCTTATGCTATATGATAATTGCCTCAGCTGTTTAATCTTCCCACCATTAGACATGTCAAGAATCCTTACTCTTCTTTTTTTTTTTTTTTTTAACAGGAACCAACTCACTAGCCTAATTGTTGATATATCATCTCTTATTCATTCAATGGTAATGGGTCTCTCATGGAATAAACTAAGCATATCAATCCCTCCAACTATCTATCATTGTTCAAAACTACACCTACTTGATTTGAGCAACAATTAGTTAAGCCAAAAGATTCCATAACAAATTTCCACGTTGATTTATTTAAATAACATAGAAAATTATTTTCGCAATGGTGACTAATCATTTGAATATAGTAGTTTATATAGCTTAGAAAAGCTCAATCTCTCACATGATCATCTTTATGGCTTGAATAACAAGATTTTTTAGAACCTTTTAGGTTAGAGGAAGTTGGCATTATTTTAACCAATTTTCAGGCCCTTTTCCTAATACTACCACATTTGTAAATGCTTCCCTTGATGCATTACTAGGAAATGGTTGATTATGTGGCATTATAAATGGATTTCAACCATGCTAGCCATCTTCATCTTAAATAAATAAATAAAAAAAAGGGGATATCCTTAAAAGATGAGCACAAAGTTCTTGTTGCTATTCCAACAATGGTATCAGTTCTTCTAGGAGTACGTTTCATAAGTGTATTTTTCATTCTGAAATGAGGCGGACCACAAAATAAGCAAGTATCCATGAACGATTATGCATAATAACTTGAGATGGTACGGCATTATATAGAGATATCGTCAGAGCCACGAAATATTTCAAGGAATCCTAAAAGTGAAAACGAAGATGTTTTTAGAGTACAATTGCCCTTTGAGTGTCATTGGGTAGTGAAGAAGCTCCACCTTGTAGTGGATAGCACAACAACACATACCAAAAAATTTCTCAGAGATTAAGGCATTAACTAAAATTTCACGCTAGAATATTGTTAAACTTTATGGATTTTGTTCTCACACACAACATTCTTTATTATTGTACAATTATTTGGAAAAAGGAACCTTATGCAAAGCCCTAAAAACGAAGAGGATGCTAAGATTTTGGACTAGAATAAGAAAATAAAAATTATCAAGAGTGCATCTCATGTCCTTGCTTACATGCATCATCACAATAATCTATCATGACACATCAAACAATAATATTTTATTAGATTTCTATTATATAGTTCATGTGTCATATTTTGACATATCTGAACAGCCAAAACTCTTCAAGAGAGACATATCAAATTGAACAGCTATAGCATATAGATATATTGGTTCAAGTAAGTATTAATTTAATATAGCATCATATAATATAATATATTAATATATAAGTAGTAAGTACATTAGTATATTTTAAATTCATTTATTTTATATTAATATAATATATGTTTTAACTAGTGTTATGTTCGAACTAAAGACGTGAACATTTTGCTATATACTCACGTCTCAACATGAATATGCAAAGCTTAAGTTTTGTAAAACTCTCATACTAAATCATTCTTACTTATCACAACATTTAAAATCTCAAAATACTTAAAATAGAAAAATAAGCTCATCAACCTAAATCTAATTAGGATTTTTGGTTTAGCACATTGTCCACGAGTGTTTCGTTTGATAAATGAGAGTTGTGCCATCCAGCTATATCACTGAAAAAGTTCTTCCTTTGCTAATCTATACACAAGCCACTTGCAAGAAACCAATGAACTGTTAGGATAACCTAACTTAGTGGTACTCAAACTCGCTTTAACCTCCAAAATAGAACCTCCAAATGGCTATGGAGATATCTTCATTCCATTGTTTGAAAACATCATATATACATAGGAATGTGCTTCATGACTATTTCTAGTTAGATGGCCTAACAGGGAGCTCCATCCTATTCTATACTAACTAGGGCGACAGATTTACCAAAATCCATCCTATCTCAATATCATACATGATCTCAATGTACAGCACATTGCCTATCATGACGAGTATGGAAACTCCTTTAAATAAGTTCTAAAGCCTGAAATGTACCAGCGCAGCTCTCTTCCTAGCAACATGAGCCTGAAGACGAGCTTCCTTATTGTGTTTAATTCAAGCAAAACAGCTTTTGTTCAAGAATATATGAAGTAACCAAGCATGACTAATGATGCTTATCAAACCCACCATGGCAACACAGAGAAGATGAAACCTGGGTTGGATTCCTGCTGGTTCCTTACTGTTTTTCAAACGCCCCTACAAGGAAAAACTAGTCAATGAAGTGCAAATGTAGAACTAAGATAGACAAAATTATATGGGATCTGATGATGTTGAGCGAGAGATCTTGATGAAGCATGGTGGTGACCATTGCGAACATTATATAAAAGTGATAACTTCTCCCTTTGTAATTCTAGAGGCCGGTTACCAATATTCCTCTTTAAATGCCTGAATGGGCCCAATATATCTACATCTTGGAAGAGATACAAACCATGAATATGGAAACCTACCAAAAACCTTCGCCTTAAAGTACACAGGGGAAGGTAAATAAAAGCCTACCTATCATACATTGCAAGCCATCTCTTTTATTTAATTTTTTTCTTTCGCGCGATTTGTCATGAGATGTTCTAGTTTAGGTCTTAAACACTCACCGTTCTTCTGGCTTTGTTAGTTTTCCTCACTTTTACCGTCATTCATTCCCATTATCCCAATACGTTCGTATACTAAAAATATGATAATTAATGTTAAGATTAGAATCACAACCATCTAATCTAAAAACTTAAACTTATAGATATGGTGTGAGCTATTACATTTATTCTATAATACTCACCTCACTTGTAGGCCAGGACTTTAACTTTAACTGAGACCCATCAAGTGGAAGACTTAATTTGATAAGGTTGTAGTGATTATACCATGTTAAGATTAAAAGCTTAAACTTGTAGATATGGTATAAGTTATTACATTTATTCTATAACAATTAAGCAAGACAGAACTTTGTCTATAAAGTTATTTATCCTTCCTGTCTGTACATCTAGTAGCTACATTTCCATGATGCATTTTGGATTAAGGGATTCAAGGGAAACTTAAGACATTTTATGTAACAAGTGAAATGAGAAATTATCATCAATGAAATTACCAGCTCTTCTCTTAGCATTTGCCTCTCTTTTGTAAGCTTCAAAATCGTAGTTTCTGTCTGCAAAGAAAAAGAAAACAACTTCATCATTGCTACAATATTATATTAGCATTTAAACAAGTAGTTAACAGCTATTTTCAGCATCTGCAAGAAGTACATGCAGATAAATGGAAGGATAAGAACCGTTTGAATTTTCAATGATCATATATCATCAAACAACCATGCAACAAAGAGCGTATGTCCTCCACTTCTTAAAAGTAGGCAAGACATCTAAGTCATATTAAGGTGCAACTCAATAGCTTAACAATGACTAGGAATGGAAAATAGTACTGCTAGAGAAACGTGTTCGTTAACATCACTCAATAATTACAACATGTTCATAGATGTGAAGTCTATTTATGAAGCACCATCCCAATAGACAAAAACCATAGCCATCCGTTGACTGCAGGGTCAACTTAATTTGCAAGAGGTTCAGCAATGACCCTTCCTTTTCAAGGACTGATCAACACATAGAATGGAAAAAGCAAACAAAGTAAAGGAGAGAGACAGATGAAGGAACCGTTGCTCCAAGGTGGAAATTTTACAGCAAGCTAATCACATTGCCACGTGAAGCAGATAAGATAAAGTGCACTATGCCACGGCCACAGACTAATCAATGTGGGTAACTCACCTCTCTTAGCTTTGATACAAGGTCACCTAATTTTGACTTGATCTCCACAATATCTCTACTCAAAGACACTGGCTCCATGTCTGTCCTAATGATGTAGTCCATCTCCTCTGCTGTCACAGTACCCTTAGCAGATTTGACACTTTCATCCCTCTCCACATCTTCATCAACTCCACCATTAACAACTCTGACAGAATGGAAAGAATCCTTGGAAACCTAAAAGATAAGACATAAACCTCCATAAGGAACATGATAAGTGAAAATAACTAAGAAAAACCAACTCAGAGGTCAAATGTCCCCTCACAAAGTGAGTCTTAGGTGGTGGTGGTGCCACTCTAGTTGACTTCTGCTTCAGGATCCCATTGATTACAGATGGCGCTTTTTGAGGACTGGTCAGAACGACATTCAACCGAGTCTCTTCAATATAGTTTCCTTCCTCTTTGGAAAACTAGAAGGAAAAGCAATGAGAAACTGCTAGCAATGGGGAAAAAAGAAGGGGAGGGGCGGGGGGGAAGGTGGTAGTGGTGTGTTTGTGTGGTGGGTACCACGGAGATTTACCAGGGCAGATGTAATGTCCTCATCCTTCGTTCCAACAGGAACAACGATGCTCTGAACCAAGAACTTGTCTTGACATACCATATCTGCTGGTGCTGTCTGTTGAGCTTGCATCGTAACTACATTTGTGGAGGAAAAAGATAATTACTGAAGTATTTGAGCGAAATTCCTAGCTTTTGATTCCTAAACAATTTCCTATGTAGATGGAATAAATTAATAAATTATCATGAAAAAGCGACTAGTTGGAGTGAAAGTTACATCAGGTGTTACACCAATTTAACTAATATTTATTCTGCAAATTTATGTAACAATATTTCAGTATCCAATTTGTAATGGTTGTGCTATGGGTGTATTGGTGAGGCTTATATGCATGTAAAAAGGGTTGGGTGTAAGTCATGTGAGCTTCCCCAGCATTACCACTTCACAGTAGCATCGCCCTCATCTGTAAACCCCGGAGTTCCTACCAGGAGGACTCTCTCGCTCACAGCCTTTTGGGTTGGTGTATTGGAGAGGCTTATATGCATGTAAAAAGGGTTGAGCCAAACCCATGTGGGACAATCCTTCACGCCATGCGTAGCAGTGGTCCCCAAAAGGCTGTGAGCGAGAGAGTCCTCCGGTAGGAACTCCGGGGTTTACAGATGAGGGTGATGCATGTAATGGTTGTGCTATGGGTGTATTGGAGAGGCTTATATGCATGTAAAAAGGGTTGAGCCAAACCCATGTGGGACAATCCTTCACGCCATGCGTAGCAGTGGTCCCCAAAAGGCTGTGAGTGAGAGAGTCCTCCAGGTAGGAACTTCGGGGTTTACAGATGAGGGCGATGCTACTGTGAAGTGGTAACGCTGGGGAAGCCCACATGACTTACACCCAACCCTTTTTACATGCATATAAGCCTCTCCAATACACCCATAGCATAACCATTACACAATTCATGGAATACAAGGCCTCCCAATAGTAGGCTGCAGGAGTTGATGGGAGCAATGTCATTGGTGCTAATTTGAGTATGAAATAGGTTTGTGTTTTATTAAATTTACTTTTCATTCATTATTATCCACACAGCACTGATATAAAATTAAAAACCATCATCATTTATTTTAATGAAGCCGTTGAATATCTAATGGCAAATTGATATTTTAAGGGCTTGAATGCACTAGTTGAATCATTAGAGGCTTGAATGCAGAAAGTTCACGCTTATATGTACATTTAATCTTTCTTTTTGAGGCTAATGTGGGTACATGGTTGATTGCACTTCAAAGTAAGTTTTTTTCCTTATTGATAATTAGCTTGAGCTTTTAAAGTGAAGTGTTTGGCTTGTAGGGTTTTTTTAAGTCAAAGCTGTGTCACATCTCCCCAGTTGCTTGCATCTTTGAAGATTAGTTGAAATCATGAAGTTTCTAGGTAACTCCAGCTGCACTCTAGATTAATGGCACTAGCTAAACCAGTACAATTTCCTCAGCAAATTTCTTCAATTCTTACACCTAATTGTTACACAATATATTTACTATTAATTTTTAATATTAACAAATTTAATAGTTATTCCATAATTAATCAAACAAGATATACCACCTGCTATTTTGAGCACAGTTATTGGTCTATACTCGATCATCAAATGGGTAACAAAGG
Organism: Combretum micranthum; assembly: GCA_024138025.1. Lineage (NCBI taxonomy): Eukaryota > Viridiplantae > Streptophyta > Magnoliopsida > Myrtales > Combretaceae > Combretum > Combretum micranthum. Next base: position 642,003 of record JAMXBD010000495.1, on the reverse strand, counting down.
GCTAATAAGTTTATTAAGAGGAAACCCGAAACTAAATGAGGTAGACGATCATGCAAGGAGATATCACTAAATTTCCTCTAACATTTCTACATCAGCACAAAAAATGAAAATATATAACATATTCTACATCTCTTTCTAATAGAAAGGCACATACCAGTGAATTCACATGTTGATTTTGGCATAATAATGCCAGTATATGGTTGGACATAATATTTCAACGGAGTTGTAGTTTTAATCTGTCAGTAACAGAGAAGTACATCAATATGTTGGTATTTGAAATTATATATGTTCTTAAATGCTCCAAGAAGACAAAAAAACTCATCAATACCTTATATGCAACATGATGATGAGATTTATTAACAAGCCGGATAGTACAGGAGCTTTTCTTCTTTGATTCAACTACAGATCAATGAAAGAATACACATAGGTTACTTTGTTTGCCTGAATATCAGATCATGCTAATCTGCGTAATTGCTATCATACAACTCTCTAACTGATTGCACTCACATACAAACTTGAGCTCGGGAGGTTGTACGTCCAAAAGAGTAGCATCCATGGCACTTCGTCCCCCTAGTGTAGATGCAAATCAATCCTCACAGTATCCAAAACAAAAAACCAGTTCCAGGTCGATTCCCTACAGAGCAAAGATCAAATTTTTTAAATTCAATAAACATTGGCTCAGACGCAATAAACTGAAAATTCTCCATTGCATTTTGTTCCTGAACATATCATCCATGACAAGCATGGGTATTGCTTATATCAATGATTACGGCTAATACCCATCAAAATTCAGCAAAACAAGAGTGCAAGTCCTCTCTTTCCAGAACACATAAAAGCAAGAAAAGAAAAACTTTCCACACACACACAAGTTACATGAGCACACTTCAGCTAATAATTTTGAACTAGGTTTGCCATATGAATAAGCAAAAATCAAGTCTTTCTGATGCGTACACAAGCAAAATTAAACCTTTACCAAATCTTAAACAGAAGATAGAACAATACATATTGTTTACAATATGAAGCATTTGCCCAGAACACAAAAGCTGATAAAGTTGATAACTTACTCTATAAACTCCAGTGTTGAAACTCGTTTTGCCACAAAATGAGGAAAAAAGATGGTCTTTTTGATACATAAACAAGCAAAAACAAAACTTTACCAAGTTTAAGCAGAAAACAACACAAGGGATCACAATTAAACACTTGCTCAGAATACATAATAAAGCAAAGAAATTAACATACGCTTATTACTTGGGAATCGACTTAATCACAAGAGAAGCAGAATAAGAGTGTGAATTTAAATGTGCTCTGCAATAAATACAAAGTCATGGCTGAAAATAGTTGAAAAATCAAAATATTACCTTTTTTTCAATAATCTCTAGAAGGGGGTCCAATTTTGACCAAATGACTATAACCCATCACAGTCAACATCATAAATGGTACATGCAACATAAGATCAATATGGATGCAGCACCAGAAGATTAAAGGTTATGCATTAATTTTGGTAAAGACTGAAACTTTATGATTATCATGTAGTGAATTATCAAATAATGATGTGAATTTCACATGGGTACATAATGAGGATGATGATGATCAACTAGGAAAATTATGTATTGATGACACAAAAGGAACAGTGATGATGATGATAGTAGTTAAGCAGAATTTGGGCATGAAATTCAGCTGTAGTTGCAAGTACAAGGTTGTGTTGTGAATGTTATAGGTTTTTGGGCTTCTATTGCATTTTGTCTTTTGAATTGAATTGAATTGAATTGGTGGGTTGATGTTGATTACATGATAAAAAGTGAAAAGGTTAAAAACGATGTCGGTTCAGCTCAAATGGTGCATCCTTGCTTGTCTGCTGGGTCAACTTTTATAATAGTTGCACATTAAAAAATTATATAAATATAATTTAAACGAAATTAATTATATAAATATCATTGTGATACTTAAAATCTAAAACTGTTTAATGCTATACATATACAATATGCAATACCCATGCATATTATATACAAAACATAAATATATTTGTCATATTGTGTTTTAAAATAAGATACTTTTATGAAATAGTATATCATATGTCTAAAATAAAATGCCATACATTATTTTGATAGATGAAGTAGTTTCTTAATAATTTTTACATACAATTTGTATTTTTGATAATTTTTTAAAAAATAATTACATATGCATATGATGGGAGAGAGCACATATGAAAACTCCGTCTAGGAATTGAGGAACGTTGTTTTGTCTCTTTTTTATTGGTTTTGGTTGATAAATGTTTTATTTTTCTTTCAATTATATATGTAGTAAAAGAATTTATGTTAAAAAATTTAATTAAGATTAAAAAAAAACTAAATTAAGTTTACACTGTTATCAAAATCTTAACTTTTACAATCGAAAATTCTTAAATCATTTTTATAATTATTAGTTCCGAGCTCAAATAATTATTTAAAAAATTAGAAAATAAAAGTATATATTAATCTGCCCATTTTTCTAGTCAAACATGTGATTAGTGATTTGAAAATCACAGTTCTTATCATTATATATGATTACAACAATGCTTTAAAAACAACATAGACAACATAGAAATATGTCAAAAAAATCAACACATAAAACATGGTAGATAAAAAAAAAAAAAAGTTTAACCTGTAATTGGACAAAATAATTATAATTAGAGTGACCGAGGATTTGGAAATTAAGATTTAGATGCTTCTTTTTGGTCAATTCCTAACAGCTGTTCTAATCGGACGATATATAGGAAGACAACCAGGCCCACTAACGGACAGTGTTATGGAAGAGAAAACTTGCCCTTTTGGAGTTTTCGTAGAGACTTATAGATGGAGTCAAATATAAGATTATTTCGTGTTCAAATATTATTTAAAAAAAATACATAAATCCAATTTGGAAAAAAATAATAACTTACATATGATATAGAATTTTTTTGCGTATCACATATTAAATATGTAATATATTTATAAACATACAAAACACGTGTAGATGTATTCAACATAAATCATATAACCAACATACAATACACATAAGATATAGTTTTTTTATAGTTTTACTAGACCATGTTTACTATATCGCAGTTTCTAAAAATGATAAATATATAAATTATTATATCGCATCTTCAATATCCGAAGTAATTATGTAATTTTTTTTCTCTTGATTTGCATTTTTGTAATTCTTTTCTTTAACATTAGTGGACATATTTTTCACTCATCAAACATATTGGTAAGTTATTGAAGATTTGATATAATATTTATAGGATCTCCAACCATCTTGTTAAATTTGAATTTTTGAATATTTAATTTGATTAACAAATCTAATTAAATCTAATTTAATTTTAATTATTAAGTCGGATTAAAATTAAATTTGAATATTAATATTATTTTTAATTAAAAAATATTTATTTTTTAAATAAGCCAAATCTAAATAAATTTGATTGGATTGGGTTCGACCATATTCAATATCCCTCGAACTGGAATGCTGCTCTATGTTATGTCAACTTATTTAGAGCTCCACGTGCAAACATATTATTTCCTTTTCTTGATTATCATGGGCTAACATCATTGGTTAAGATAATCCAATTGTCCAAACAACCAAAACCACTAGACTTCCAATTCATCAAACAATGACATTTTCATCCACTCATATTATTTCTTATTTAGGATACTAATTAAAATTAATTTCTTAAATAAGATCGAAATAAAAATAATTACCGAATTACCATACGAAAATTGTAATTTTAACATAGGATATGCAAATTGTTATGGACCATATGAATACTGTGCCTTTAACACCCAAGATAAGGAAATTAGTTGCATGTGTAACGAGGCTTATAACCACAATGCATGTTTCACTGTACGGACCTATATCGTGATCATTAAATATGATATATATAGGAAATCGTATATTGCCTTTCTCACATGTAATGGGTAAATTACACCAAAAGATCACAACGTTTAGCTATAAGTTCATTTTAAATCACAAGGTTTCGAGAAGTTCAAACGAGGTCACAACATTTCGAAAAATGTCTTTTGAAATTTAATTAAATATTTATGCTATTGATACATATCAGTGACGTTTTAAAAGAAGGGTTTCTTGAGTTTTAATTAAATATTTTTTTATTGACATTTGTCAATTATGTCATCAATTAACTTACTTTTCTAAACTTTATGATCTAAAATGAACTTACCCCAAAAGTTATGACCTAAAATAAACTTACTCACGAAATGTTGTGACCTCTTTTGAAAATTTCAAAATGTTGTAATCTAAAATGAACTTACCCCTAAATATTGTGATCCTCCGGTGTAATTTATGTCACGCCCCAATAGTACCTTAGTAGTAATATATATATTATGATACAGTCGGATAACCCAGACGATATCAAATATACATATCAATACTAGAATTACTTTGGAAAGTGACATGAGTTTAACAAAACATGATCTTTTTTGTTGCGTGATAAGAAACGATGAAAGTAAATAAAATCACAATATCATAATTAAATGCTAAAGTATGAATAACAACTATTACAAACCATAAAACTATCTAAGTTCTCAAATAATAAAATTGATGCACTAACATCAATTAATACATATAAATAAAGAATTCTTCCAGCTTTAGAATCATATCGGCTCTAAGCCACCAACCAAGGCTTAAGTATCATCCTGTAAGGACTGTAGGAGTGTGAGCATAATCACGGCTCAATGAATAACCAGACTTATCACAACAAGCAAGTTATTATCAATCATATGTAATGCATCAATCAAACACATGAACAATTACAAGCTTGGACAAACCGGAATCCAAACAGGATGGAGATTTACGCCCTCTCATCGAGGTTGAAGGAACCAATACCTGAATCACCTACCCAGGAGAAACTAAGTACACAGGAATCCATAATCCTTACAATTATTATCTCTTTATGTTAATGATGTTTTAAACACTCAGTTCCTGTTTTGTACCTTAGAAACTCCACTAAGTGTTAGCCATTTCACAGCGATACCATGGGCGGCATCCTTCATTACCATTTAGTTCCCATGGAACCGACAGAACAAGGTAAACTTGCGTAGAACTAATAGCCCATTGCCTAGAAAAACCAAGTATTACCAAGAACCGAAATTCTAACACGTAATAGGTGTTCGTAAAAACATAATGTAGTATGTGCAAATCATGCTATGCATGCACCATTTTGCTTATGAGTTTGATAATTTTTAGTCAGGTTATAAGTGTTCAAACTTTATTCAGACATTCAACATGCTTCACATACAATAATTTCACAAGCCATTCATTATCACTTTTGATTAAAAATATTTATCAAGCAAGCAATTTCAAACGGCAAGCAAATCCCATAATCCCATACACATGAGAGTTCATTGTTATTATCTTTGTATTTTAGTGCAACTAAGCTACAATCACAAACAATGTAACAGGTCTAAGTTACTCACCTGCTCATACTGATCAGTCGTAGTATTTAACCGAGAAATCCTCGACGGAGTCGAAATTACCCATTAAGATGAAATATTTATCAATAATATTTATAAATGGAAAATTAAATTTCTATAAGTGTCTAAGTGTCTTATGTCGGTATTTGGTATTATTCTTATGGTTTATATCGATTTCTTAAAGTAAATAAATTTTTATTGTTTAATTCTTTCAAGTTTCTTTTGAGTATATATATATTATGGAGGATTTTATTTAAATTTCCATCAATATCCTAAATTCCATCATAACTCGTAAAAGTCTCGGTATATATAATTTTCATGAATTTGTTCGTATCCTTTTCTAGTAATGTAGGACTTCTAATCATGCTTGTAAAGCTTGTTTTATCAAGCGTTATGTTCATATAAGGTCTTAGAAGCTTTAAACATGCATTTAGACTAGATTAGATGAAGTTTGAGTCTTGTTTTGTTCACTTCATCTTTAAATCCGAATTTACTATTACCACAATTATAAGACTTCTAAGTTGTTGTTTTTCTCTTCCAAGAATACCTAAGCATTCTCAACACATCAACCATCTTTCCTCTTGAATTCATCAATAGATTTGTAACTTTTATCAACCACAAAACTTTCTTCACATGCTCCATAATTCATCCTAAAGTCTACTCACAATTTAACAAGGGTAGGTTTAGTTTGGAACTTACCTTGGAATGGAATGGAATGGAAGAAGGAGGTTCAACTTCCTCTTAAAGAAAGAATTAAACCTAGATCAAAGATTAGAGGATGAGTTTCTAACTAAACAATATTAACTATAATAAAAGTTTATTAAGGTAATCTAACTTTCTCACCTTGACAAGCTAGTCTCCTCCTCTTGAACCTTAAGGTAACTTGGGATTTTTGATTTGGTTTTGGTTGTTATTGATGAGCTTAGTGTGTATGTAAGGTATGGAAGTAGGCTAGGGTTTATGGTTGTTCATACAAGATTTCTAAGCTTTTATGTGGAAGGTGGTAAGGGAAAAAGGAAAGTAAAAAGTGCTGGACGCACTAGTGGTTGCAGCTGAGATTTTGGAGTGTTATTGTGAAATTTATGAGCTCAAATTGTGTCTAACTTAGGTTATATACTTATACTAGGACTAAACTAAGTTTTAGAGGCTATGGAATGGGTTTTGGACTTGAAAAATGTCCATAAATGCAGCTGGGATTTTCTACATGACTTTGCAAAGTTGGATGCAAAAATTTTGACTTGGGTTTGACAGATTTTTGTGGCTATCTTTGAGGGCTTTAATGGTGTTTTTTTGGTAGCTAATTAATGCTATTTATGTGTGTAAAAATAAGGGCTCAAATTGGATAAAAATCGGGTCAAATCTGTTGAAGTTTGGAAGTGTGAAATCTGAAATTTCTGGAACAATTCATCTTGATTTTTGGGACGAATTTTGGATCCGATTTTCTCATTAATTTTTGGTTTATGAAGTGTCCATTTGAAGCCTCTTTATTGGTGCTTAATTGGTCAAAATATCAGCTCATTTAAGCCTAAGAATATTGCAAAAATCAGAGTTAGATCTGGAGGTGTGTGCTGCTGTAATTGTTGAATTTTCTCCTCTGTTGCAGCTGGTAACAACTGATATTTGGCAAAATATTTGGGACGGTTATAGTTGTTTATCCAAGCTGAAATTCTCCTCATTTATTGTTGTTTACATGTGGAGTGTTTTGGTTGGTTTTTAGGTCAATTTCGTTTGAATTTAGAGGCTCAAATTTGGATCAAAGTTGGTCAGCAAAATCGGGTCTCTGCAGTAGGGGAGTTCTTGGTTGCTGCTGCACGATTTTTCCATCCGATTTTGGAGTTGTTTTCTTAATCTATTTGGTTTGTAATTCTTGCACATTAATTGTGGGTTATAGTTGTAGCTTTTGGGTTGGTTTGGGTGTCCTTTTCGGGGTGAAATTCGTTCTAGAAATCGGATCAAAGTTGACTAGAAATCAACTGCTGCAACCGAAGTTTCATGTGCTCTGTTTCTCCCCTGATGCTCTGTTCCAGCTGCTCCTATGCGTGTGTAGGGATGTGAAGATGAGCGTGTGGAGTGCTGATGCTGCTGCTTGGTTGTGCGCCCGAGGAACTCCACTGCTCGATTGTGCTGCTGCTAGTGCGCTGGGATGGGGCCTGCTGTTCGATGGTTACTACGCTCACTGGAGGATGTCCTGTAGCGTGCGCGAGCTTCATCTCGCTCGGAATGTGGCCTGCTCGAAATATTCTTGATGCGCATGTGGAGATGGTATGTCTTGCTCGGTGGAATTCCTGCAGCGTGCGCGTGAAACTTCAGCTAGTCGGTCATCTTGCAGCGCGTGAAGAATTCCCACTGTTGTTTCAACGCTCCAAACCTCAATCTTTCCAGCAGTGCAATTGTCCGATTTTACTTCTTTCTTATATATATATATATATATATTTGATAGTTATTAACAAAAAAATATTTTTATTAGAAAATAAATTATTCGCATATATCTACTCTTTATATTTACGTTTATCGAGATAATATTATCTAAATTACTACAACACTTTAAATTATTTGTATTTTCAAATTTTTAGTTAAAACTTAACATGATTAATTATTTTTAGTATTTTTAACTTACGTGATTAAATTTTCAAGTTCGATTAATTAAATTAGGAACCAAGTCCTAATATATTTAGAATTTCCTAACAATTATAACAGCGAGTTCGAAATTTTCTTTTTAGTTCTAGGTTGATAATTATTGTTCAGTATTAGTGTTTGTTTGTATTTATAATCTATTGTTTTATATTGATAAGCTCTATAAATAAACTGTATCTTATTGGTTTTGAAATTTTAAAACTATTTCTAGTTATATCTTGAATTATCAGTTCAAGATATGAAATCTCGTTTTTTGTATCTATTAAGGTCGAAAAAAAATTTTATTCGGGTTTTTCAAACTAGGAATGAGTTTATCACAACTCATGAGTTTATTCTAGGATTTCTATCAGTTTCTACATTCACTATCTATTTTACGTTTTCTATTTTACTACTGTATACTATTATGAAAATTTCCGGGGTTTACAATTTACCTGATATGTAATATAGTGACTATAGCGAAATTTTAAATAGCAATTCTCACAGGCTATTTATGTGTAAATATCTTTATCGCATTTTATGGATGCAATTTTCCAATGAGATTTTGATAATTAATTCCATTCAATTTATATATTGATAATATTTTTTTAATAAAGATAGACATGAATTAGTATCGCTAATCATAAACAACTTCAAAGTTTGAAAAACGTTTTCAGTGAAACAAACACACCCATTAATGCTGCGGGAATGTTGGAGATCATGTACTCTCTCGTAAGTTTGAATTGTACAAGGAGTTGATTGGTTTCAAAAATACCAAAGTAGAATACTTCAAACATTTGTAAGGTAATGATAAATGAGATACAAGTTCCATTACAGTTAATTCTACTTATCTAATAGCTCTCGACTATAATTACAACAATTTTGATGCACTCATAGCCACAGAATTAATCGATACTCTTATCTATCCAATTGTTACCACCCTTCTTGGTACATCAACTGGTTTGAAATTCACATCTTAGCATCAGCCTCTGCAACTTTCTAATAGCCATAAGAACCATAGAAATGTGGATTTTTACTTCTTAGATTTAAGACTTCAAAGCATCCGGTGGTCTGATCTTATAATGGACTTAAACATGGAGCAAGTCATTAGTCATTACCAATCAAAATCAAAGAATAGCATCCCCTTAATCATAGAAGGCACTCTTGAGGGGCTGGTCAGGATGACACCCAACTTAGTCTCTTCAATGTACTTCCCTTCTGTTTTTGAAAACTAAGGAGGCAAGAAGGAGGGAAACAATGAGAAGACATTTAACAAATGGGAGGAAAAGGAAGAAGAGTTGCGAGAATTTACCATTGCAGATGTAATGTCCTCATCGGTTGTTCCATCAGGAACCGTGGTGCTTTGAAGCAAAAACTTGTCTTGACATATCGAATCCGGTGATGCTGAATGTTCTGCTTGCAATGTAACTACAACAGAGCAAAAAAGATCAAGAAATATATATTATGGAAATGGTCTCCATATCTCAGTATGCACATAATCCCACATGGATCTAAGTGACTAAAAAGCCTGTAAAGGTGAATTTCATTACTATTGACATGCGTCCTATAATAGTCATGTTTATGCCCTTCTCCACAATGTTTCTTTTTTCAATATTCTAACAAAACAGATGACCCTTTAAGTTTTAAAAGACAACAATACTGTAGAAATTACAATATCGAATCATATGCTGACTTTTGATTTTTGAATCATTTACCCTGCAACAAAAGAAAGACATAAAAAATTAGTACAGAAGTGTGGTATACCAGTGAAATCGCTTGTTGATTTCGGTAAGATGATTCCACTGTATGGTTGGACATAGTATTCTGTTGGAGATGTAGTTTTAACCTGCCGATGTGAAGGAAAAATAAGGCCCCATTTTACATGTCCAAGATCATATGGCCCTAAGCACTCTCATGACAGAAATCAACAATTACCTTGAATGCGACGTAATGACGAGATTTATTAACAAGCCGGACAGTGCAGGAGCTTTTCTTCTTTAATTCAGCTATTGATTGATTAGAAAAATGGACATAGGTTAGTTTTCCTTTCAGAATATCATAAGAAGCTAAATGTGAGATTAACATGACATATTCAAGAGAATGTTTTCCAAATAAACTTCATGACACAAAATATCAGAATTCTAATCGCTTCACAACTGTGACATTGCTGTTTGTATACTTATCATCACTACACTCACATACAAACTTGAGCTGTGGAGGCTGTACATCCAAAAGGGTTTCCGTAGTAGCTTCTTCGACCTGTTTAGTAGCAAAATTAATTCTCTCAGCACCTAAAATGAGCAACTTGATAATGTATGGTAAGAGTAAGAAACCTATCATGGACTAGATCCTGCAACTGCTATAAGCCATAAATATGTCAAAAGACATCTTTCTATAATCTAAAAGCTTAAGTATTTAAATGGTTATGGGCTTCTCGTTTTTTGGACTGAGACTTTTAATTGAAGTACACTGGGTAGACAAGGCGATTGAGTGATGTCACAAGGATTTGAAGCTAGAATCTCTTGCTATAATAAATTAGTAATACCATGTTAAGTTCAGTTCCATAACCAACTGGTTTGAAAGCTTAAACTTATAGATTGGTGAGAGCTTTATGCATAACACCTATCACTCACTAGGCTTCAACCACCTGGATGAATATCTTACACTAAAGTTGCCAGAGGAAGATCGGTGAAAACTAATTGTTCATTCATCAAACTAATCATGAGCTCTTCTCTTAGTATTCACATATCTTGTACGATTTGATACATTAGTTTCAGCCAGCAAAGTGAAAAAAAGTTCAACCTCAAAATGGGATTTTATGAACTCAGATAGGAAGCCAAAATCTATAAGCAAGCACGATAAGTACAGACCTTTGTGCAAGGTTACTCAATTGTTCAAACAATTACATGGTCAGCAAACACATAAGAAAAACCAACATAAAGGTTCGAGTTTGACTTACCACTTGATTTATAGGTGAGCTTCTCCTTGACTTCTGCTTAATAAGTTCAATTATAGATGGCACTTTTGGAGGGCTAGTCAGGACGACACTCAATATGGACTCTTCAATACAGGTGCCTTGCTCTTTGGAAAACTGTGGAACCAAAGCAATGAGAAACCACTAACTGAGAGACGAAATGCAGAAAATACAGAGACCTACCATGGCAGGTGTAATGTCCTCATCCTTGGTTCCAGCAGGAACAATGGTGCTTTGAACCAAGAACTTGTCTTCACATACCAAATCTGTTGGTGCTGAATCTTGAGCTTGCATTGTAACTACAATAACATATTTCGTTATTTCCATGTAATGGGTCTTAATCAGTGTCCATTCACACATGAAGGGAGCATTTACATATGAAAGCTGAGCACAAATTTACAAATACGAATCATCAAGATCATGAAATTGTCAATCTAAATTTACCAAAGACTAAAAGGGACATTGAACAATTATGCTGGCTCTTGAAATCAGAAAAGTTCTTAAAGTTACAGTATTAATCCAAGTTATCCTAGCCTCATTAAATTTATATTGTTCATAATGGATCAAAAGTCCAAATGATGTTACTATAGAGTTGAAACATAATTTTCTAATTACAGATTACCATATGAGAAATACTTGAAATAAACGCAATTGTAAGTAAACGCATAAGTAGGATTAGTCACAAATTCTATCCTTTCTAACTTTTAAAGTCTGGCCAAATGGTTTCTATATAAAAAAGCTTTGTGAGTTGCTTAAAGCAGCCAGGTGTTTTTATAATCAAGAGGTTTCTATTTGAGTTTTCAAATTTGTTATTGAAGAACGCAATGCATAAATAGATATAATAGCAGCCAGGGGTTTTACAGCTGATAAACTAGAATGAAAATGCATAACAGCATGCAAGATGAAATTATCACTCTGGCTCGGCCCTTTCATCAACATATCCATATGAAGCACTGAAAAACAAGGAGTTGAGAAATCTTTTTACTAAATCTTGAAATTCATTCATACCAGTGAAATCTGAGGTTGAATTCGGCATGATAATGCCACTATAAGGTTGGACATAGTATTTCGTCAGCGAAGTAGTTTTAACCTGCCAACATCAAACACCAAAATTACATCTTTCTTTATGTATCAGTATCACATATAGTCTTGTACTCACAAGGCAGAGTAACTCATAATTACCTTATAGGCAACATAGAGCTGGGACTTATTAAGAAGCTGAATAGTGCATGAGCTTTTCTTCTTTAATTCAACTGAAAATCAATGAAAGAATGGACATAAGTTAGTAATCTAATCCATATATTAGAACAAAGCTAATCTGCAAACTAAATATAATATGCTCAAGCTAAGGCTTTATAAATAAGCATGACATCGCTATCGTAGCTTTCCCCTTATAGCACTTACATACAAACTTGAGCTCCGGAGGCTGTATATCCAAAAGGGTCGTATCCATCGCACTTCTTCCCACCTGTAGAAATGCAAAGTCAATCTTTTAAGCACCCGAAACAAGCCACTTGAGAATCATCTTATTTCAAGAAATTTTCCACAGACAAGATTCTACTACTGATACAATGATGGATGTGGGGTAAAAAACCGTCCTGTCCCTAGGCATCTGTATCCTGTACGGATATTTTAGCTAAAGTTGATCGAGAGGAGATTGGTGTAAAAGTTTCAACAGATAAAAAAAACCTTACACCTTCTATTCTGGTTCTTTGATTCTTCGGTGGACTGATTGAGATAAGATCATCCCATTAATTGAAGCAGAATACTAGCATAAGAACTAGTTGTGCCTGTGCTGAACCTAACAGAACCTATTTCATTCTTACCTGGTTTCTCGAAAGCAATTGATTCTGGTGAATTAGACATCTATGTGGAGTAACGATAGGTGGCACAAAAATTTATTAAGAAATTGATATGATTGTTTCACAAGTTCCTGTACTCAGTCAAGCAAAACCATAGTGTGGTTTTTTATGACACAATCTTGTCAAATTTGTGAAGGTTTTGTATTGTTCACCATTTTCCTCATGTAAAGAGCGTAATGAGCGCTTATCAAAGAAATTGCAAGCTCTCGTCCTGATAGTTCCCTCTCTTTATACTAATTAAAGCTAATTATGCTAAAACCATATTAGGGCTTGCAGCAGGGACTAACCTGGCCTAATTTTGGTGCGAGCTCATCTACTTTCGACTTGACCTGCACCATGTCTCTAAGAGAAGGTTCTCGCTCCATGTCTATCTTATTATCCAACTCCTCTGTTGCTGCTGTAGTGCCCTCAGCAGACTTCATGCTTTCATCTGGCTCCTGACTTAACTCCGCTGAAGTTCCTACCTTGTATGAGAGAAGGGAATCCTCAGCAAACTGAAAAGAGAAACATGACTAAACCTGCATTAGCTATACTAGAAGTGACGTCGGCTCTAAGAAAAGCTAACTCAAAAGGCAAATATCCTCCTACCGCTGGATTTTTCGGGGGCGAGGCTTTAGTTGATTTCTGCCTCAGAATTCCACTGAGCACTCTTGACACTTTTGGAGGGCTGGTTAGGATAACACCCAACCGAGTCTCTTCAACATAGATCCCTTCCTCTTTGGAAAACTGGAAAACAGAGCAATGAGAAGCATTGACAAAGGAGAGGAAAACGGAAGAGCTATAGAAATTTACCATGGCTGAAGTAATGTCCTCATCCTTTGTTCCAGCAGGGACGATCGTGCTTTGAACCAAGAATTTGTCTTCACATATCATATCCGCTGGTGCTGAATTTTGAGCTTGCATTGTAACTACAATGGTAAAATGCACAGATGGTCACCGTTGGAAGTAGAAAATAGTACTAAAACCAACATCTATCAACAAATTTAATAAAGATGATGTGTACGGGTTTTCCTTTTTTTTTTTATGGCCACTGATGTGTACGGGTTGAAAGAGCAGAAAAGCAAGATAGTGCTATTCATATCCAAGCAGAATCTATTAACAAGGGCCTGTTCTGCTCATTATTTTAGCATGACAAACGTGCATAGTAAATACAAAACAGGCACAGACACGACCCAAAAAAGCATTTAACACGAAAAGGGCATTATACCAGTGAAATCACATGTTGATCTCGGCAGGATCACACCACTATATGGTTGCACATAATATTTTTCCTGAGAAGTGGTTTTAACCTGCCAAATAAAAGACTTCAAGACATCAATGTCTATGCATATGAATAATCCATCAGGGCCACAAGAGCTGATAATGACCTTATAAGCCACATGGTGTTGGGATTTGTTTACAAGTTGAATACTGCAGGAGCTGTTCTTCTTTAATTCAACTAGAACAATCGACAAAAGATTCGACAGTGGTTAGTTTCCCAGTAAGAAAAATGTCAGTCGCTTCCGGATACTTCATAATCAAAACTGTTACATTAACTGAGACCGAAACCTATCAAGCAGATGATTTTTTTTCTGATAAAGCTTTCACAAATACCAGCATTCACCTCCTAATAAAACTATAATCGTTTCATAGATTTCATACTGAATTTGTTGTAGATCTTTCATGATCATACTCACATACAAACTTGAGCTCAGGAGGCTGTATGTCCAGAAGGGTTGAATCCATGACGCTTCCTCCTAGTGGTTTCGATGCGAAAATCAATCCTCCCTAGTCCCAAGCCAAGCAACCAATAATTCCCCTGTGAAAACCAAATAAAATTCAAATCAGTGACGAAGAAACAGACAATGAAAAACTTGACAATTTCCCAATTCAGTCAACCATAAAACATAATATTCAGACATGCACACGCAATACAGGCTAAGATAATAATAAAAACAAAAAAAAAAAACAAAAAACTTACCTAGGTTCAAGAAATTATGATTGGAAAAAATAGATATAATAGAATAAAATATTACCCAATTTTTTCAATCACTCAACAGCAAGAAACAGAGAATTTCTAGGCATAAAAACAAACTCGGTCTTAATAGTATAATGAAATTTCAACTAGTAAGTCTTTTTCCAACTACCTTAAGCAAAAAGACAGGATTTTTATAAGGTTTAAACATAGAATAAGAGAGAATATGACTCTGTATGAATCATGCTTTATAAAGTCAAGCTATAGCTGTACTTATTTGAAAACTAATAGTCCACCATTAACTTAGTAAAGGAGCACCACCATTTTGACCAGTTGGGATTTAATAAATGCCCACCAAAATCAGAATGACATCAGTTTACAAAATTTAAAAAAAAAAAAAAAAAACCCACAACAAGACAAAGGTGCGAATTCGTAAACCTGAAGACCTACGCTGTGTATAAATTTTGACAATTGTTACTGGCTGACGTAGTAAAATTATTGAATCGAGTTATAAACCATCGAAACGCTAAAACCAATTGTCGGAATTTAATAAGTTAATTTCAGCGTTAATGATCAACTGTACAATCCAGGCTATGATATAGGATAGCGATCACAAAAAATAAATTTCATAATAAATTTAGCGTTATCTTTCGTTTTTGTTAATGATAACATGAATTTAATGAGGTAGTCGCCGGTCATCAAAGAATATATAATGCTTAAATAGGAATGAACTCAACGCGTGAGTGAGCACGGGCGTGAAATTCATATACAAGTACCAGGTTCTGTTCTGATTAGACTTTGTCAAACGCCCTTTTTCTCTTTTGAGTTGAATTGATTTTGAGAAAATTCTACTGGACCAGTTCCATCAGCTATTCAACGGTACAAATCCTATCTCATCGTGATCAAACTATTAAAATAATTAATTATTATATTTATTTTAATAATTAAATAGTTGACTAACCAATTCTATGATTGGACGATAAAAGCGTAAATTTTGTGTTGATCACAGCAAAAGATACTATTGCATATTGCATACGAAATATTTATTTATTTGATTTTATTATAATAGAAATAGGAGATTCAAACATAATCCTACCAGTAGGATCCATAATATAAACATGTTTTCTATCTACAAAAATTTAACACTATGCATTTATTTCCTTAAAAAATTACGATTGCTTTCAAAACATTACTGAATGAAGTGAAATTGTCCTAAATGAAGAGAATTTTGAGTTTTGAAGAATTTGGCATCAATGATATCGCTATAGGATTATATTTGTAGTCAATGGTCAATGGTTAGAAATCGCAATGAGTGCCCTTCTGGATGTCCTCTTATATCCAAGCATTTACTTGAATTTCGTTTATTAGAGCAACTTTATTCGTTTAATATGTCCAGTAAGCTTTCTCAATAACTTTCCTTTCTAAGCAATTATTTATTTTATCCGTAAATTACTTAATTAAAGTTTTTTTAATAATTTTTAATAATTTTTAATACTTTTTTTGCGGGTCTTAATTATTATCATATCTAGATAATACTTTTAACATTTTTCTTTCAATGTTAATTAAATATGAAAATAAATTAAAAATATATTAAAATTAATAATAACAATGTTATTTACATACAATAATAATGATTCTTAATTTATTTGTTATAAAAATATAAGTAACAAAATATAAATTACGATTATTGTAATAATAAGTTCAATGTTTGAAATTGTTGACTTCCTAATTCAATGATTTGACAATGTTGATTTAAGAATAATATTTAAGAAAAATTAGAAAGACAATAATTTAATTTAAATTCAATACAAACGAAAGTACAAAACCCAACATTTGAGGGAAGAGAAACCAATATATAATTTAAAAAAGTAAATGTTAACTTGTAGGTTTAAATCGTTATTCAATCAAGTCAGTTTGTAACTAACGATGTTTTGCTCTATCACGGAGTTGAATATTGTTTTGAATGTATGTCGCATATTTCGTAATATGACTGTGAGAAATATGAGGTGTCGATTCACTATTGTCTCCCAAATCATAATTTGGCACTTACAAATTAAAAATGTAGTCATCTCGTTCATCTTTGACAATTATATTATGTAAAATTATGCATGCTCTCATAATTTTCCCTCAAACCTTTAGATTCCAAAAACGTAAAGGTCCACGAACTATGGCAAATCTAGATTATAGCACTCCAAAAGCTCGTTCAACATTTTCACTACATCATTCTTGGTGCTTAACAAATAATTGCTTCTTTGTCATGTTTGTCACAATGGATTTTTCTCCTTCTCATACGATGATCGTTTCTCAAACCTTTCATGGACTCATTACAAAAATGGCTGTAATGGTTGATCATTTCTAACAATTGGGTTTTTACTAATCCTTAACCATGCGTAAATTAGAAGCTTATTATTATTTTGCTCTCATTTTTTCCTACAAGTTTGATCACCCTCATTTTCATTATCATTCTCATCTTTTAAACTTTTTTATGTAGAATATTATGGGTTTTGTGAGCTTGTACTAATTGGTGTGCAACAATTAATCTAAATTCGGTTGTGATGAAGTATTTCTAATCGGAATGTATGGTTCAAAGTTTTCAAGTAAAAAGTGAGAAATATATTCAGAATATGTTGCTATCATGCTTTCTCAGATTATGATTAAATCATAATTGAGAATTTTGAATGACATTGCAAACTAGAAAGACTTTGCAACAATGCACCAAACGGAAGGTATGATCTGACTTGTGAAATAAGTGGCATTTGAAAATTTTTGTGGGTTCGGTGAATCATCATCATGTATACAAATTTTGACAATTGTTGCTGGCTGATGTAGTAAATTATTGAATCGAGTTATAAACCCTCAAAACACTAAAACCAATTGTTGGAATTTAATAAGTTAATTTCAGTGTTAATGATCAACTGTACAATCCAGGCTATGATGTAGGATAGCGATCGAAAAAAATAAATTTCATAATAAATTTAGCGTTATCTATCGTTTTTGTTAATGATAACATGAATTTAATGAGGTAGTCGCCGGTCATCAAAGAATATATAGTGCTTAAATAGCAAAGAACTCAACGCGTGAGCGAACACGGGCATGAAATTCATATACAAGTACCAGGTTCTATTCTGATTAGACTTTGTCAAACGCCATTTTTTCTCTTTTGAGTTGAAATGATTATAAGAAAATCCTATGATGCTGTCCATAATTTTAATTAGATTGATTCCATCAGTTATCCAACAGCGCACATCATATCTTATCGTGATTAAATTATTAAAATAATTAATTATTATATTTATTTTAATAATTAAATAGTTAAATAACCAATTTTATCGATTGAACTATAAAAATTGATCATGAAAAAAGATTGAGTTGTTTAATACTTTATCTATTGCATATTGCGTTCGTAATATTTATTTATTCAAACATGATCCTACCACTAGGATACATAAAAAATTTACCATTGCTTTCAAAACATTGCTGAATGAAGCGAAATTGTCCTAAATGAAGAGAATTTTGAGTTTTGTAGAATTTTGCATCAATGATATCGCTATAGGATTATATTTGTAGTCAATGGTCAATGGTTAGAAATCGCAAGGAGTGCCCTTCACCTTCAGTATGTCCTCGTGCATCCAAGCACTTACTTTGAATCCAGTTTATTAGATCAATTTTATCCATAAGTTACTTAATGAATTATTTACATACCACGTTAGCTTTTTAAACAACTTTCTTTTCTAAGTAATTTTTTATTTTATTCAGAAGTTATGTAAATAAAGTTTCTTAATAATTTTTAATATTTTTTACGGGTCTCATATTATTATCATTTCTAGATAATACTTTTAACATTTTTCTTTCAATGTTAATTAAATATGAAAGTAAATTAAAAATACATTAAAGCTAATAATAAAAATCTTTTATTTACTGTAAATAATAATTATTCTTAATTTATTTATTATAAAAATATAAGTAACAAAATATAAATTATGTTTGTTGTAATAATAAGTTCAACGTTTGAAATTGTTGACTTCCTAATTCAATGAATTGACAATAGTTAATTTAAGAATGATATTTGAGAAAAACTAGAAAGATGAAAGTTTAATTTAAAATCAATATAAACGAAAGTACAAAACCAACATTTGAGGAAAGAAGGAATGAAAAACCAACATATACCATTTAAAAAGTAAATAATGAGAAGTAAATGTTAACTAGTGGGTTCAAATTGCTACCACACTGTTCAATCAAGCCGGTTCATAATTGATGGTGTTTTACCCTATTACGGAGTTGAATATTGTTTATCATATATGTCTCATAGTTCGTAATATAGCTATAAGAAATATGAGGTGCTGATTCATTACTGTATCCCAAACATAATTTGACACTTGCAAATGAAAATGTAGTCATCTCGTTCATCTTTGATAATCATATTATGTAAAATTATACATGCTCTCATAATTTGCCCTAAAACCTCGAGATCCAAAAAAATGCAAAGGTCTACGAACTATAGCAAAACGAGATTATATCACTCCAAATGCCCATTCAATATTTTCCCTATATCCTTCTTGGTACTTAGTAAATAGCTACTTCCTTGCTATGTTTGTCTCAATGGATTTTTCTCCTTCTCATATGATTGTCCTTTTCTCAAACCCTTGATGGACTCATTAACAAAATATCTGTAATGGTTGATTGTTTCCAACAATTGGACCTTTACTAATCCTCAACTATGTGTAAATTAGAAGCTTATCATTATTTTGCTCACATTTTTTCCTATAAGCTTGATCACCCTCATTTTCATTGTTATCCTCATTTTCCAAACTTTTTTGTATGGTATATTGTAGGCTTGTGAGCTTGTATTAATTTGTGTGTGGCGACTAATCTAAATTCGGTTATGGTAGATTATTTTCTAATCGGAATGTATGAATGAAAATTTTCAAGTGAAAAGTGAGGAATATATTGAAAATATATTGTTGTCATGCTTTCTTGGATTATGATTAAAACTTTGTGGGTTTTGGCTCATAATTGAAAACTTTGGAGGACATTGCAAACTAGGAATATTTTGAAAAAACACACCAAATGAAAGGTATGATCCGGCTTGTGAAATAGGTGGCATTTGAAAAATTTTGTGGGTTTGATGAATCATCATCATGTGAAAACTTGAGAATAATTTGGCTTCATGTATAAGCATAATTTGTGAATGGAGAGATTTTTTGAATAATAAGAAATTGAGGTGAATTTTAAGAGTACTTATAAAGTTTGTATATATTTATAGATGGAGAAATTAAAAAAAAAAAAAAAAGAAAATTAGCCATTGCATTGCAACAACAATTGGAGCATAGCCTGAACAGTCATATTTCATGAATGGCCTTAGTGGCCATTTTGGCCTTTTTTCACAACTTGCTAGAAGGGTTATCTTCCCATTCTCATGGCCATTTCTTTTATTTTCAAAAGGCACTTTAGTTGGTAATTTAATGGCAAACATTGAACCAATCAAAAACAAAAGCACAGGTTGCTTGGCAAAGCAACTTTAGACCTAAAGGAACTTTGTAAGCAACTGAGTTTATCCGTATGGAGAGTGGTTCTTGTGCTGGTTCTTGTGCTACCAACTCCAATGCAATTGCTTTTAGAATAAAGGTAAAAATTTTATCTGTATTATCATAAAATAATTATTCTCTTATTTAGCATGTAAAAAATTTATAATAAGAAAAGTCTATTTCATATATCGTAAAATAGATAAAAATTTTACTATTTCTTCCAATTATTATAGGAATTGCTATTTCTTACATAATACAACTTTCTTCCCAAAATACTCCCAATCATTAAAGACTGCCCATAGGGGGGTCCAAAAGGACCACGCCCCCCAATCCCCCAGCCCAATGAAAAAAATATACACATTGCTCTCCCTCTCCATATAAATCTAGGCTGTTGGAATAATGGTATTTGAACATTTTACTTTTCTAGCCATTGTATTGTGAAGGCCCACAATCCAATTTGTATTTAAATAACATTAAAAATAAATTGTTTTCTAAATATAGGCAGCTATCTTCACGGTCTTTGATTATTCTATTTACGACACTAATTATTATTTGCTTTCCCCATATTAACTTCATGAAACTAATAAATTATTATCTCATTTTACAATCAATACTATTACATGGCTGTTTAGAACTCCATTTTTCTTTGTATTCCATATTTGACCCTTTGGATGTTTTAATTTTCTATAACAACTCAATAATTACTAACATTAATCATATAAACTATATTCCATCTTTTGAGTTTCTAACAAAACAATTAAAAACAAATTTTCTTTTAATTAATAAAAACAATAAATTTTTCATAACTATAACTTATAGTAGAGATATCAATTATCTACTATACTATATTTGTGACCTTTTTATTATATAATTTGTTTTTATGGTATAATTATGGTGATGTCGTGTTTTTTCGTTGTCCTTTCTTTATTTTTTGGTTTTAATCTATTTTTTCATATTTTTTTTCTTCACATACGGGTTATTTGTGAACAATTCATGAATTGATGTAAGTTCCATCATTAAAAATTTTATGGCAATAGACTTTAATACATATATATATATATATATATTATTTGATTTGATAAATAAAGATTGTAGTTTTTTTTTCCCTTATATAATAATCTTATGGAATTAATGATTTTGATGATCTTATTTTGGCCCCCCACCATATAAACTTGGGTCTGTTCCTACCAATCATAAAACAAATAAATTGTTATTTAATTACAGCTTTATTCCATTGTAGCAAATTAATAGCCCGTTCACTTACACTGTGTTTGGTACAAAGAATTAGAAAAAAATAATTAGGAGGGGAAGAAAATGGGTGTGATCAAATTTCATTCCTGATCAACAAATAAGAAAAAACAGGGGGAAGAAAAATGGATATAAAATTTTTCCTAATCCCCACCATTTTTTTGTCCTCCCAAAATGAAGAGAATAAGAAGGAAAAAAAAAAAAAATTGAAATTATCCTTGTACCATTCTTTTATAAATTACTTATTATATTTTAGGTCATATAAGTAATTTAATATTGTATCTTATTTTTTCTTCTATAATAATTAAGATTTCTTTCATTATCCTTTCACTCCATTATTCAAACATATGAAAGGATTTAAATTCTCTAATAATTCATTTTCTCAACTTTTTTTCCTTTCTAATTTATTCCATCATATCAAACAAAGTATTAAAAGGAAACAACTATCTATTATCTTCTCATTCTACGTAAAACTATTATGGTGTTTAGTTGTGTTTTTATATCATTTCTCTATAATAAAGACAATTAAGCATAATAGATATTTTACTTTTGTTCTAATCATTACTTGTTTTATTTATACCAACTAAACATTTTCATAAACATGTAAGGAATTCTTTCTTCTCTTTGTTCATACAGTACAGTGAACAAGCTATAAATCATACATGTAATAGCGTATGAATTCATATGTGAAAGATCGAAAAATAGATATATTGATCTATTGGTCCATATTCCAAGTTCATATTATCAAATCTCCATAAATTATTTCAAGCGATATACAACCCAGACATAATAAAGTCAAGCAGCTGATTAAGGCCAAAATATAGTTATCCCCCAAAATACTCCTACACGGTACACAGGATGTATACAATCGACTGGATACATTTATATAATTTACTTGGATCTTGTGGGAGTTGTCAAGATGCAAGCAGCGTCCACCTTCCAGTTTAGTGGAGCAAGATCTCTGTAGGGTCAAATACCACCCACGGTTGTACAATGAAAATTGCCAGTTCTAACCAGTTTTTCACTTTTTAGCTGAGTGGTTCTTATCCATTTCTATTTTGGTTCCACTAGGTTGTTAGTTTGGTTTAAAATTGGAAATAGATGTATGAAATTTTGCCTATTTAATTCGAAATGGTGGGTTTCCTTGATTCCAGATCCTGTTGGATAACTTTGACATCATTATTTCAATTTTGCATATATTTGTAAATTTATATTTGAAGGTTAGAATTATTAAATTTCATACTTAATTAAATTCTTATTAACTATTTTATATAGGGGTAGTGTTTGGATATAAGAACGTCACAAAATAACGAAAACTAAACTAGACAACACAATATAAAAAATATTAAATGGTATAATTTTTTATACAATAATTGATATAAATAGTATTGTCTATAGATTTTTGTGTTGTCCATTATGTAGTGTATACATGTACAACACAAAATATTATATTTTAACAATTACACTCGTATACTATCTTATATTTATTTAATTAATTTTATATATTATTCAAGAAAGAATGAGTGTTTATCAAAAGAAGAGAAATAATAGGATATTTTGGGGTTTTTCAAAAATAGTCTTATTTGTCTTGTAATTTTCATTATTATACTATAGAATATGTGGGACAAATTTTTTGAATTTATACTGTAACTTGGGACTTTTTTTCCCATAAACAGGCTCATTAGGAAAACTAAACAAATGACTATAGTTTTAGTCTAACCCAGATAAAATTTGGACAGCCAAACTCCACGCAAACCCATAGAGTTTGCATTTTACTATATTTCATATATAAATCAGTATTTACTTGTCAAATTTATTATGTTCATAAAATGAACAAGAAGCACTCGTCAGTAAAAGAGTACAAGCCAGAAGTTAGCCACTAAATTTGATAATCAAAATTCGAAAATAGAAATATTAGTAAATTTAGATTTTAAATACAAACTATAAGAAAAGAAACCCAAAATTTATACAGTGATTTCAATATTATAATCCTACTTGCAGTCAATTCAGGACAATTTTGAGTTGGTTTTAACTTTTAAATGCATCCAAAAAGTGTTTGACAAATGATACCATTAAATTAGTATTGCTAGATTGATAATTAAGGGTGGCTGCGGATCCACTATTAATTATTACTCCCCGTTATGCTTTTAGGTCTGGCTGTTCGGTTGGAAAGTAGGTTGGCCACAGATTACCAGCAATTCAACACTTAATTATGGATCTAATTGTTTAGGCATCTCTGAAAACTGTATACCATAATACAGACGAGGATAATGTGAATACTTATTATAAGACGGTTTAATAATTTTTTAATTTTTCCTGCTTCACCTAAATGTGTAAGATCTTGTATTAATAATTGTCGGTACTTCTTACAATGCAATGATACTATGATAGTGATAGTGATAGTGGTATTGGTAGACAAAACTTTTATGTTTTTTTTATGTGGTCTGAAGAATGTATGTAAAAATTATTCATATGACAAAAAAAAAAAAAAGGAAAAACAGAAGTTATGAATAGCGAAATATTATCTAGGCATTTCAAGAGTGTTGAATTAAATTTCAACAAATTTTTAGGAAAAAAAATATTGTATTAATAAGTAAGTCAATAATTAATAAGATAATAAATATTGAACATAAATAAGATAGGATAAAAGAAATCAAACACCTCTCTCTCTCTCTCTCTCTCTCTCTCTCTCTAAGACACTGTTCTCTTGTCTCATATAGTGTTTAATGACTAACACACTCAAGTGGTAGTATTTGCTAAGTTATTGTAACAGAGTGGCATGAATATTAATTTTTTAATAAGATTGACCTATGTTCAATTCTCTTCTCCCCAAAAATTATAATAAGTAATTATTGAAAAAAAATGATAGCATTTAATTCACAACCTTTTGACATATTGGACAAGGCAAGACCTAGATAATTTTTTTTTTCATGGTACTAAATAAATTATAAGATTTTTACTCAATTTGTAAGATGATATATGGATCTTGCAAGAGAATTATGGGTATAAGTGAGTGAAACCAACTCATAACCAACTCAAGTCTATCTTAATACTTATTCAAGTTTAACTTAACTACACTTCAAGCTAAAGCAACTAAGTAGTCTATCTAGTTGAACTTAAGTTTTATAATGTATAGTTTAATTGATTTGTAAGTCTAATTAGGCACAAGTGAAGCTTGAGTCAAGATTGACTTCAAGTTGGGTTTGGTTTTTTATATTAATTTTAATTAGATAAAAATATAATTTTACAATAGTTTATTTTAAACGGATTTAATCAAGTTCAATTGAGCTTTTTTCATATCAATTAAAGTCAAGTTCAAGCTCATAACTCTAAGGTCAATAAGTAGAATTCAAGGTCAAGGTGACGACTATGTTGTCTTGACATGACAAGTTTATAGTTCTAAGCAAGATATGTGAGATCTATGTATCAATACAACAAACCACTTCTTTTTAATCACTACTACCACCAACACCACCATGCTACCAACACAATTGTTTCAATCAAGCATTTACAGAACATTAGCACTAAGTTACTACGACCATCACCATATTATTACCATTGAGCTACTGCTACTACTTTTTTTAATCAAATCATTGCATAATTTTGATGAGACAAATATTAGAAAGTTTAATATCTTGAAAATTTGACAAATCTTTCAAATAAATCAAGTATATATATTATCTTCAATTGGACAAGTGACTACATGATATTTTGAGAAAGTGTCATTGTAGACCTTACCATTCAAACACTACAGGCTTAGCATCCGAACGCTATTTAAATTAATTCTTTCCAAGAGCAAGAGTCTGCAATTTCTATCACTACCGATCAGATGGAAATGCATAGCGTTCGATCGATATGTAATTTTCCTGCAAGTCTTCAAGTATGGTTCAAGCACTATTGAGGACGCTTCATACGGTTCGGATGGTAATGCCTAGAAAAATAGCCATTGCAGCATTAATTGCACACAAAATTATTTAGTTGAAGGCATAACAGGCAAGTCAAATGAGAAGCCTATTTATACATGATTTTTGTGAGATGAAGATTAGTTGTTGAGCTTAGAAATTGATATCAAAAGTCTTATACTCTCACATATTATTGTATTTGTCTTTTGTTCATTAAATTGCTTTAAATTAAGAGTGACAAAAAAGTGAGTAATACTCTTGAGCATTATTTGCAATCTTGTAAAATAGTATTACTCAAGTGAGTTTGTTTAAGTATTGTTGATTAGGTGTAGCTCATTTGAGAATTGATTATATTGTGATTAATAAAGAGTGTGAAGACCTCTTTAGAGGTATTGGTGTGATTGTGGAGATTAGAATATGGGTCAAACTTCACGTTAAAATCCTAGGCTTGTTTCTCTCAACCTTATTCTCTTTACTTATTACATCATATATTGTTAATTTGATTTATTAAGTTTGGCAAGATAGTTCTTAATCCTTGTTTTTGAAAAAGAATAGCATAAATACTCAATTCACTCCCCTCTTTAGTATTGTACCTAGTGTATTAGGAGTTTTTCAATTAGTTGCATTTAGAGTAAAGATCATGACATCTAATGCACTAGGATTTTTAGAAGGACAAGCTACTAATAGGCCATCATTTTTAAATGGGGGAAACTATCACTATTGGTGTAAACCCCTAGTTTTTAGGGTAATTTCAAGCTTGAACCCTAAATCGAAAAGTCAACCGAAAACCCTAAGTCAACAAACTCTCAGAAAACCCTAGCAGTTTAGATTTGATAATCCCGTGTTCTTAAACCGAGAGGTCGAAATATGAGTGAAGAGTGTAGATTAGTTAGTGATAATATTAGGATGCTTAAAAACATCAACAAACTTGATCATATACATACTTTGAAAAGCGTGTCCCGGGTTCGAGATACTAAGAATATACTATTAGAACCGTTAGACTTGTAATTTCATAAGATTTCCAAATATATCAATTATATAATTTTTCGATAACTAAAATATCTAATATTGCAATTTTACTTATATTTTCTTTACTACCGGTAATTTAATTGTCTAATTTACTTTTTGATTTCTATTCACACTATTTATAAGTACAACCACCCATACCCTATTCTTACATCCTTATAACCTATTCTTACTATCTTACATCATTTTTTTTTTTTTACAAATTTACTTTTTCAATACATTTTATTATTTGAATTACTCATTAAATTTGAATTTTGTTACACAAAATAAATCACACAACTCTCTCTCTCTCTTCCTCTCACCAAACCAATGCCCCTCCCCCTTGTCCTCTCTCATTTTGCTTTATTTTTCTCCATTTTATTAATCACACAAACCCTAATTCAATTCCTAATATAAACCCCTTTATACCTATCTCATTTCACTTTTTCTCTCTTTTTCACTAAATAAACTTTCGCAAAATATTTTCTCTCCTCTCTTCCCCTCCCTTTTGTGTCGTGACCTTCCCCTCCCCCCCCATCCCCCCACACACTTTACTTCTTTTATTCAAGTTTTTCTTACTCCACATATTTAATAGGTAATAGATTTAAACCCTACCACAGTAAAACATGTAATAGCAAGATCATACATATGCGGTTCCACCAAAATCCCCATAAGCTTTATGCTAGGGATGTGGAAACACTTAAGCATGATATCCTTACCATCACAATGTTATGGATCTTGTTATTTAAGTTATTTTGCTATATCATTGTTTTATGTTGTTATTATTGATATTTTGTGCATGTACTCATCTATTAACCTCATCTACATAATGTTGATATTGCATTTGCATTCATGACTTGCATGATATACTAGATCTAGTTGTTTTTAGTACATAAATGCCATAGATTTTTGTCTTATGTACATAAAAGACTTGTAAGAGCATGATAATAGTGAGAATATGTTAAAAAGTTCAAGATCTATTTTTGTTTCAACAAAAAATGATTTTGGAAATTCCAATTGAAAAAAAAAAAATTCTATTTAGAAAACCTATTTTCCAACTCTGAAATGAAGCTTTTACACGAAATATGAAGAGCTTAGGGAATAGATATCATAAAGGAATGATTTGATGAGTTAAGCTTAGTTTACTAAGAGAAATTTTCAAAATAAAAATGTTATAAAAGTTAAGTTAGAACTTGTTTCAACCAATAAGAACTTGAAATTCGTAACTAGGGTAAAATGCTAGGTAAACACCTATTTTCTAACCATAAAACAAGAATCTTATTAAAAAAAAATGAAAGTCTTAGGGAGTATTTTGGTTAGGATTTAATTTTAGAAAGATTACATGAGTTTTACACAAGAAATAATCTCAAATACAAATTTCAAAATTTAGAACTAGAAATAGCCTCCATTTAAACACCTATTTCCAAATGCCAAAATGAGGATTTAAATAGAAAAATAGAATTCTTAGGTATAGATGTAATAAAGACTTAATTTTGACAAGAATAAGTGGATTTTATCAAGATATAATCATAAAATAAGGAAAGGTTTCAAAATATAGATCAAGCAATATTTTCATTTCTCAAAATTTTGTAAATATTCGTAGCTAGGTAAAACCCCTATTTAAACATCTATTTTCCAACTCCAAAATGAAGAATTTTATTAGGATAATGAAGGTATTAGACATATAAGTCATCAAGATTTTATCTAGTAAACATAAGGACGATTTTCGAACAAATAAAGCTAGTTTTTCTCAACCAAGTGTTCTTAAAGGTTTTGCAAAGTAAAAGTTTTCTAAAAAAAAAAAATTCTTTTTTAACTAAGTACCATCAAGGATATACATATAGATAGCTCATATCACGTCATACATGATA
This sequence comes from Combretum micranthum, assembly GCA_024138025.1. Lineage (NCBI taxonomy): Eukaryota > Viridiplantae > Streptophyta > Magnoliopsida > Myrtales > Combretaceae > Combretum > Combretum micranthum. The sequence goes on along the minus strand of JAMXBD010000495.1, from coordinate 613,608 downwards.
ATAACTTGTAGATATTGCATGTATATATACTTGGTAGAAACAAAGCTTAAGAAAATGGTGTCTTTTGAACCCCATAAAACATTGTCTAAGTACATAAGGAAATAGATTGATCAAAACCCATGAATCATGCATGATATTGAGTTATATATGTATATAAAGGAGTCTTTTAAGATATAATGATAGCATAGTATCTATCAAAACTTTTGTAAGATGCTTAGATTGAAATAAAAATTTGATTTGTGGGTTAGGAGTCTCATATAACATTCTGTACCCTACTGTTCATGAACCAAATGACCTTTTTTTATGAAAATAACTTTAGCAATAGATAGCTCTCGTCGAATAGGTAGAGATCGGTATATAATATGCGAAATTCCAATTTAAAATGACCAAATTATGGCTATTTTAAGTTGGAATTACCTTTTAGGCGAGCTTTGATGAACTTGTTAGAAATCGGTATAATGAATGTATGTGCTAATTTAGACCATTTGAAAATGATGACCACATTAAAGAAACCTCAAAACAAATGGATGCATGTAGAAAGGATGACTTGAATGAATAAACAAATCATGATCTTCCCAAGGAATGGAAATATCCTAGATCACACCCTAAGGACCTAATCATTGGTGAACCATCAAATAGGGTACAAATAAGATCATTTCTAAGAAATATAAGCAACCTAGTCTTCTTATCCCAAACTGAACTGAAAAATACAAATGAAGCTTTGAAAGATAACTTTTAGATACAAGCGATGTAAGAAGAATTAAATCAATTCATTAGAAATAAAGTTTGGGATTTAGTACCTAGACCAAGTGATAGATTGGTTATTGGAACCAAATGGGTTTATAGAGATAAACTCGATGAAACTGGAATAGTAACTAGAACAAAGCTCGATTGGTGGCTAAAGGCTATAATCAAGAGGAAGGGATTCATTTTGATGAGACTTTTTCCTCGGTTGCCAAACTATAAGCTATTAGGGTACTTTTGGCATTTGCGGCTTTTAAAAACTTTAAATTTTTTCAAATGGATGTCAAAAGTGCCTTCTTGAATTGCTTCATCAAAGAAGAAGTGTTTGTAGAGTAACCACCAGCTTTGAAGATAATGAGTTCCTTGGTCATGTTTTTAAACTAAACAAAGCGCTTTATGAACTTAAGCAAGCTCCTAGAGCTTGGTATAAAGGACTTAGTAGTTTCTTAATGAATAAAGGTTTTTTTAGACGAAAAATTGACACAACACTGTTTATAACAAATAACAAATCACAAATCAAAGACATTAATCGTGCAAATCTATGTGGATGATATTGTGTTTGGAGCTACTAGTATGAATCTTGTAAATGAATTTATTCATTCCATGAAAAGTGAGTTTGAAATGAGTATGATAGGGGAACTAAATTAATTGCTTGGTCTCCAAGTAAAACAAACCGAAAATGGCACATTCATTAATCAATCTAAATATACCAAAAAACTCCTAAGAAAATTTAAAATGGAAAATTGCAAAACCAAGCCTACACCTATGAGCACAGGTGTAAAACTTGATAAAGATGAGAGTGGCAAAAATGTATGTGAAAAACTATATAGAGGCATGATAAGTAGCTTTTTGTATCTAACTACATCAAGACCTGAGTTTTCAGTATGTTTATGTGCACGATTTCAATCTTACCTAAAAGAATCTCACTTGAATGCCATAAAAAGCATCTTCAAGTATCTTGCAGGCACTATTGAAATTGGTTTATGGTATCCAAAGTTTACTTCTTTTGATCTTGTTGGATACTCCGATGCCAACTTTGCTAGGTGCAAAGTTGATCAGAAAAGCATAAGTGGCACATGTCACTATCTTGGCAATTTCTTAATATCTTGACACTCAAAGAAACAAAACTTGGTGGCATTCTCAACTGCTGAAGCCGAATATGTGGCAATCGGTAGTTGATGTACCCAAGTCTTATGGGTGAAGCAAACTTTAGAAGATTTTGGACTAAAGTATAATAATGTCCCAATTTGATGTGACAACACTAGCACCATAAATTTAATAAAAAACTCGATCCAACGCTCAAGGACCAAACATATCGAGCTTAGACACCATTTCATTAGAGATTATGTTTTAAAAAACAATATTAGTTTAGAATTTGTTGAAACAAACAACCAAATCACTGATATCTTTATAAAAACCTTGAGTGAGGATCGGTTTTACACCTTACGTCAAGAATTAGACATGATTATGCAAGATGAGTGTTAGACATCATCGAACCAAGTTAATGTTTTTGGGCTAAATGAGCTATCTTTTTATCTCATCTAGGACCAAATTTCAAACTACCTCAATGGATGGTTTAAGGTATGCTTCAGCCATATGTATCTTCGTATTGTATTCAAACTTATAATGAAACATCTTAAGCTTGTCGTCCTATCATCCTTAACATATATGAACTTTTGTACATTGCTTAAATTTAAGTCTCCTATTCCCGTGCATCACACCATCTTATCTTCACTTTTCCAATCTCATAGTGATCCCTTAACACCATTTCCATCTCTCACATGGCTTCGTCTTTCTCTCTTCTTCCTCCAACCATCAATCTGCAAGTTGCTATCTACAACATATTGGTCAAGCGCCATACTTGAAGCATCCAACCTGTACAATGCTCACATGTTTTTACTACAAATGACCTACCATTCCGACACTATATCTGCAACATTCGACCAGTAAGTCAAATTGCGGATTCTTTAAATCTCAATCTTCTCTCTCTCCTCCTTATTTACACTCCTTTTTTTCTCTCTTTCTCTCCCGTCTAACCCCTCTACCTCTGCTTGACCATTCTCCACCCCCACCTACTACCCATCCCTCCTCCTCCTCCTTTTATTCACCCTCTCCTTCCCTCTCTTTCTCTCCTTCTCTCTCCTATCGATCTCCCCTCTCTGTCATGCCCTAAAGGAATACCCCAAAATGCAATAGTCCATCACACTCAATATTAAAATTTAAGTATGACAACCTTAGTCATCCCAAAAGCTTCGATATCAGGTATAAGACATACCTTTATGATCATAAAGGACCAACTTTGAAACAAGTTGTTTAAGAAGATATTCATAATAACAATTAAGAATGGAAATTATAACATAAGCACCTTAAATATCAAATATAAGAGCCTTATGAATATCAAAGGGACATCTCCCTATCAAAAGATATAGTCCATCATAGTCTATTCAAAATAGTCACATCGGAGATATACTTAGAAGTTTTAAGTCTACATTTAGTCTTTGACTTCATCAAAAAACTCTGAAATCCAAAAGGGTAGTACCTAAGAAAAATATCCTCTGGACGTCAACCAACGGTAGGGGTGCTGCAATAAATATCTAAGAAGGGATAAGCTTACTCGCTTAGTGAGAGTTATTTCCACAAATAAAGTGCTCGAGCAATCAATAACCAAATAAGTTATTTAAACAAGCATATAAGGTGCAACAAACAGTGAGCAAACAATACATATAATTTTCTGGGAATCGTATATTGAATGGATTTACCCTTCCATTCAGGGTTAGGTGTTCTGGGCCATATAGACCATCATTCGCAAATAAAGTTTTTGTAGTTTTATGCAAGCCACTACTAACCACTAAAATGCAGTTAATTCAAGTGTCTACCCACCATTTTATTCAAGCGACCATTTGATATGGTAACCCTAGGTATATAAACCTAGAACCCCCAAATTGTTGATTGGAATTGGAACCCGAGGATCGTCTTGAGACAAGTTGTCGTAGGATGGAATTAGACCTCAATCAAACCTGTTGATCGCAACCTAATTATCAATTTAATGGAATGGAACTAGACCTCGAACAAACCTGTTGATCGCAACCTAGTTATCACGTCGATCTCCTTAAGTGTTTAGACCAAGAAAATCAAATGGAAATTCGTTTACAAGGAACAAGATGGAGTTTTCTCTCAAAGAGAATGAATAACATTCATATAATTCATCTTCTTTTTTATACATAACCATAATAGGGTTTTAATAGCCAAAGAAAGGAAAACAAAACGTCAAAATACATTAAATCAGGTCCATAAAAGATGGCTGGCGGCCAACAAAAGATGGCCGGTGGCCTTGAGTGTTCTGGACTCAAAATTCGCAATGAGCAGATATAATGGCCGACGGCCATTAATTAATGGCCGACAGCCATTAATCCTGCAGGGCACTTCTTGGCTCCTTCTTTGCTCTATTTCACTTGCTTTCCATTTAGATCCCCTTCGGAGCTTATTTTGATGATGTTAAGCACTTTTGACTCATTTTTATTGGTGGATAAATGCAATTCCTTCTCTTGCAACTCCATAACAAGTCCTTGCAATGCCTCCCTCATTCGTTTAGCCTTAGCTCTTGTCATGGGACCTCCAATATCTTGCAATGGATCGTTGGATTTGAACTTTGGACCCATTGATGCTTGATGATCCTCATCATTCCCCCCTTCCTCGAATAGATTCGTCCTCGAATCACCTGCATCATACAAAGAAAGATCAGAAACATTAAAAGTTGCGCTTACATTACCATAATGACTCGGTAAGTCAATCTTGTAAGCGTTATCGTTGATGCGCTCCAACACTTGGAATGGCCCATCGCCTCTAGGGTGTAGCTTAGTTTTCCTTTGAGCAGCAAATCGCTCCTTTCGCAAGTGCACCCACACCCAATCTCCTGGTTGGAAAACAACCTTCACACGACCCTTATTGGCCTGACGTGCATAATGTTCATTTTTCTTTTCAATATTGGCCCGAACTTGAGCATGCAATTCCCTCACAAAATCTGCCTTGTTCTTACCTTCAACATCACAAACTCATTAGCAGGTAAAGGCAAAATATCCAATGGAGTCAAAGGATTAAAGCCATATACAATTTCAAATGGGGAATATGATGTTGTGGAATGTACAGTTCTATTATATGCAAATTCTACATGGGGTAAACATTTTTCCCATTGCTTCAAGTTCTTAGGAATCACAGCACGTAACAAAGTTGAAAGAGTCCTATTGACTACTTCCGTCTGACCATCCGTTTGAGGGTGTGCAACAGTGGAAAACAACAATTTTGTGCCTAACTTGTTCCACAAAGTACGCCAGAAATAACTTAAAAATTTGACATCCCTATCACTCACAATGGATCTAGGTAACCCATGCAAACGCACAATCTCTTTAAAGAATAAATCAGCAATATGTTGTGCATCATTAGATTTAGAACAAGCAATGAAATGAGCCATTTTACTAAACCTATCAACAACAACAAATATGCTATCTTTACCACTCTGAGATCGTGGTAATCCTAATACAAAATCCATAGAGATGTCGGTCCAAGGTTGATTAGGCACAGGTAAAGGAATATATTCTCCATGAGGCATTATTTTAGACTTAGCCTGTTTACATACAATGCATTTGTTACAAACAGTTTGGACATCACGTTTCATCTTAGGCCAAAAGAAATGCTCATGCAAAATATCCAATGTCTTTTGAACACCAAAGTGTCCCATCAATCCACCCCCATGAGTTTCTCTAACAAGTAACTCACGCACAGAACTCCTAGGCACACACAATTTACTTTTCTTAAACAAATAACCATCGTGCCTATAATAATCAGCATAACCAGAAACAGCACAAGCAGCCCAGATTTGACTGAAATCAGAATCAGTCTCATACAATCCCTTAATAAGCTCAAACCCAAGCAACTTAGTATGTAAAGAAGTCAAAAGTACATACCTTCGAGAGAGTGCATCAGCAACCACATTCTCTTTTCCTTGCTTATACTTTATCACATAAGGGAAAGTTTCAATGAACTCAAGCCACTTTGCATGTCTTTTGTTCAACTTACCTTGAGTTTTGAGAAATTTCAGACTTTCATGATCTGAATGAATGATGAACTCCTTGGGCCATAGGTAATGTTGCCACGTTTGCAAAGTCCTCACCAAGGCATAAAGCTCCTTGTCATAGACGGGGTAATTCAATGCTGCTCCACTGAGCTTCTCGCTAAAATAAGCGATTGGCTTCGAATCCTGCATCAAAACACCACCAATACCCTTCCCGGAAGCATCACATTCTATTTCAAAAACTTTCTCAAAATTAGGTAAAACAAGTAATGGTGCATTTGTCAATTTATCTTTCAAATCATTAAAAGCTTTTTCATGCACTTCTGTCCACCTAAACTCACAATTCTTTTTAACAAGATCGTTTAAAGGAGAAGCTATAGAACTAAAGTCTTTCACAAATCTCCTATAAAAACTTGCTAAACCATGAAAGCTTCTTACCTCACTTGCATTCCTTGGTGTTGGCCATTCTCGAATTGCCTTCACCTTGTCTTCATCAACGGAAATCCCATGTGCACCTACAACAAATCCAAGAAAAACAACAGTTTCCGTGCAAAAGGTACACTTTTTCAAATTGGCATACAATTTGTTTTCTCTCAGGACAGTGAAAACAGATTGTAAATGCTGAACATGTTCATCCAATGTTTTGCTGTAAACTAAGATGTCATCAAAGTAAACAACAACAAACTTTCCAATAAAAGCACGAAGAACATGGTTCATTAATCGCATAAACGTGCTAGGCGCGTTTGTTAATCCAAAAGGCATTACCATCCATTCATATAGACCATATTTAGTTTTAAAAGCAGTTTTCCACTCATCTCCCTCTTTCATACGAATTTGGTAATAGCCATTTTTCAAGTCAATTTTGGAAAACAAACAAGCACCATGCAACTCATCAAGCATATCATCAAGTCTAGGAATGGGATGTCTATACTTAACTGTAATCTTGTTGATAGCTCGACAGTCAACACACATTCGCCATGTTCCATCTTTCTTTGGAACCAAGATAACAGGAACTGAACATGGACTGAGGCTCTCCCTTACAAACCCCTTTTCTACCAAATCATCAACTTGCCTTTGAATCTCCTTTGTCTCCTCGGGATTGGCCCTATAAGCTGGCCGGTTAGGAATAGAAGCACCTGGAATAAAGTCAATTTGGTGCTCAATCCCCCTTAGTGGAGGCAATCCCCTTGGAACTTCTTCAGGAAATAAATCCTCATATTCCTGCAAAAGAGAAACCACCACACTTGGCAACGAAGAGTTAAGGTCAGAAGTAGTAAAATAAACATCCTTGTACATGAGTACAAGTAGTTGTTTCCTTGCCATGATTGCACTTTTAACCTCACTTTTTCTTGCAACTTCCTCTCCACTCAATGTGTTTGACTCTCCTCTATCATAACTCACAAGTGTTTGTTTCTCACTTTTTCTCTCCTTGCCACTCTTATCTTGTTCACTCATGTGTTTCTCTCGAAACTCTCTTGCTACCCTCACTTGATCTTCACATGCTTCCCATGGTTTCTGAGGAGTGAGAATCACAGTTCTTTTATTTAGAACAAAAGAATATTGGTTCTTGTACCCATCATATGTCACTTTCCTATCAAACTGCCAAGGTCGGCCTAGCAGTAAGTGACTAGCCTGCATGGGAACTATGTCACACAAAACTTCATCATGATAATTTCCTATAGAAAAGGAAATAAGAACCTGTTTTGTCACCTTGATCTCCCCACATTCATTCAACCATTGTAATCTGTAGGGCTTTGGATGTTTCACAGATTTTAACTTCAATTTATCAACTAGCAAGGTACTCGCAGCGTTAGTGCAGCTACCACTATCAATAATCAGTGTACATACCTTCTTCTGCACATGACACCGGGTATGAAAAATATGCTCACGCTGTACCTCTTCACTTTCACTCTCATCCTTAGGTTGAGTACTAAGGACTCGCCTAGTAACCAATAAATCTCCTTTCACAGGACCTTCCACATCTACATCACTACAGTCTTCCAAAGCTGGCATATCAGGATCATCTCCTGAACTCACACTTTCAACATCGCCATTATCCAAAATAACCATAGCCCTTTGATTCGGACATTGAGAAGCAATATGTCCAAATCCTTTACACCTGAAACATTGAATATCACGAGATTTACCATAAGACTTAGTTTCAGATTTACCTTTGTATGGAGTAACAGGACTTTTGGCCTTTGAATCCTCCTTGGACTTCAAATCTGAATTGTTCTTCTTCCAAGTGGACTTCCATGAAGAATTAGAAGTAGAACCAAATCGAGAAGACCCTTTAAACTTTAATTGTTGCTCCACTTTTATGGCATTGTGCAACAACTCCTCAATATCAAGATAAGGATGGAGTTCTACCACATTAGCAATCTCACGGTTCAATCCATTGAGAAATCTAGCCATAGTAGCTTCATCATCCTCTTTCACATCAGCCCGGATCATAGCTACTTCCATTTCCTTGTAATAATCCTCTACACTTCTTGACCCTTGTGTCAAACCTTGTAATTTTCTATGTAAATATAATAGTGACCAGGGATAAATCTTTTTCGCATCACCGCCTTCATTTCATCCCAAGTACTAATGGGTCTCTCCTCATTTCTCCTCCTATTTCGCACAAGTTGATCCCACCATACACTAGCATAGTCGGAAAACTCAACAGAAGCCAACTTGATCTTTTTGTCTTCGGAGTAATTGTGGCAATCAAAGACATGATCCACCTTTCTCACCCATTCTAAAAACAATTCCGGGTCATTTTTACCTTGAAAAGAAGGTATCTTTAATTTGATATTCCCTAAGAAATTATCTTGTTTTGGAGCATTCCTCCACCTTCTTATAACTCCGGATCCTTCAGACTCAAATTCATCAATCTCTTCTTCATTACGTCTCATTCCTCTACTGCTCTTAGTCTTACTTGCGGATTTTATATTGTCAAGCCTTGCATTCATCATCCTAAACTGATCCTGTATCAATTTGACGAACAATTTCATATCAACCTTATCACTTTCTCCGTCACTACCCATATCTTAACACCTGTAGAAAATTGGTTAGTAATTATCAAACAAGAAAAATAATAATCCTCACAATTCGCTCCCTCACGTGTTTTCACTCAACAAATGACACTCACACTCGTGTCTTTTCGCTCAAGAAAATAATGTTCCTCATAACTCAATCTCATAATCCCTTGTTTGGAATTCGCTCAATGATTTTCTCAAAATAAATCACTAAGGTGAACTCACGCAATAACCAGAAAATTTCAACAACAAATTGGTCGGAGTCAAAGATGAAATTGAAAAAGAACAAGATCCAATCTCAAGAACGTATATACCGCAAATTCTGAGAATTGAAAAGACGGAACAGAAACTTAGATCTATGACAAGATCCCAAGAGAATATTGATAACAATTTCTTTTTTTTTTTTTCGACAGATGGAACAATATAAAGATGGTTCCTTTCTTTCTTTTCTTTTTTTTTTTTTGACAAATAGAACAATATAAAGATGGTTCCTTTCTTTCTTTTCTTTTCTTTTTTTTTTTTTGACAAATGGAACAATATAAAGATGGTTCTTTTCTTTCTTTTCCTTTCTTTTTTTTTTTTTTTTGACTCAAGAACCCTAATCAAGAACAACAACAAATAGATAGCAAGATTAAATAAAGATAAAATGATAGATTACTTGTGACAAGAAACCGTAGCTCTGATACCAAATGATATGGTAACCCTAGGTATATTAAACCTAGAACCCCTAAATCGTTGATTGGAATTGGAACCCGAGGATCGTCTTGAGACAAGTTGTCGTAGGATGGAATTAGACCTCAATCAAACCTGTTGATCGTAACCTAGTTATCATGTCGATCTCCTTAAGTGTTTAGACCAAGAAAATCAAATGGAAATTCGTTCACAAGGAACAAGATGGAGTTTTCTCTCAAAGAGAATAAATAACATTCATATAATTCGTCTTCTTTTTGATACATAACCATAATAGGGTTTTAATAGCCAAGAAAGGAAAACAAAACGTCAAAATACATTAAATCACGTCCATAAAAGATGGCTGGCGGCCAACAAAAGATGGCCGACGGTCTTGAGTGTTCTGGACTCAAAATTCGCAATGAGCAGATATAATGGCCGGTAGCCATTAATCCTGTAGGGCACTTCTTGGCTCCGTCTTTGCTCTATTTCACTTGCTTTCCATTTAGATCCCCTCCGGAGCTTATTTTGATGATGTTAAGCACTTTTGACTCATTTTTATTGGTGGATAAATGCAATTCCTTCTCTTGCAACTCCATAACAAGTCCTTGCAATGCCTCCCTCATTCGTTTAGCCTTAGCTCTTGTCATGGGACCTCCAATATCTTGCAATGGATCGTTGGATTTGAACTTTGGACCCATTGATGCTTGATGATCCTCGTCACCATTTGCCATAAAGTAGAGTTTCGCATTCTATTAACCTCACTATTATGCTCTTATCCCACTAAAGGTATAGTAATGAATGCAATGTAACTAACTATGTGTTATGCATGAATCATTTTATTTAAGTAATCATGGCATGATGTTTAAAAAGTGATCATAGAATTTGCAAACATATCATTTCTATACTAAGTCAAACATTGATTATATGACAATTCCCACCTCGATATGCTTAATATAATTTCAACCATATATACAAGGCACATGCGCTTTCATATTTTTATCTTTGCCTAATTCTAGTTCCACTAATCTACAAGCAAAAACGTAAGTACAAAAATGTAGGAAATTAAACTCACTCGGCTATTGTAGTAGATAACTTCTAGTCAAAGTAGTACTTGGGGTAAGGAAACTCAGGCTCCTCATTGCCTAAACAAGAGAAATACCCAAAATGAGTATTTCTTGGAAGTTCTACTTAAACTTGCAAATTCTATTTTACTAAGTTCGTCAAAATTCGTATGGAGTGAAATTTCAACTTAAAATGGCCATAATTTGTTCATTTTAACTCGAAATTTCGCATATTATATGTCGTTTTCTACCTACTCGAAAAAATCTATTGATTTCTAATGTTATTTTCATCATAAGAGGTCATTTGGGTTCCAAAAAGATGCGGTACATAGCTAACACGAAAATCTTAGCTCTTAAAACATAATTTTTCCAAATTTTTCATCAACCAGTAATCCCATAGCAATCATATAGATATTTATATAGTTGAAAAATCCTTTTAATACATATGAAACTCATATATACACATGATTTTAATGATGTTGTCTTAATCAATGATTTTTCTTAAAACAACTTGTCTAAGTAGTTGAAAGATTGAAGTTTAACAATTTTATTTTAAGTTGTTGGAAATAAAACTAAAAATTTTGTTAGTCATGAAGTGTGTGATATAATTATTTTTCTTAACTCTTAAAAGATGATTTAGATTAAAAAAAATTAGTCTTTCCAAGTTATCTACCCATTTTATTCCTAAGTAAACTTTACTTGGTGAGTTGATATTAACTTGTTTTGATCTTTGTACTTATTAAAATGTTAGAGAGGATTTTATAAATAAGTTTTTAAAAAAATTTCTCATAGCAAAATATTATCAATTTTAAGGTTTTAATGGTGATTTAAAAAGAGAGTAAAGAATTTCTTAGTTAATTTTTTAAAAGTCCTTGCATATTAACAATACTAAAATCTATGGTGACATTTGTCTAAAACTCTTTGAAAAGCATTTTGTTGAAATAAAATTCTAAATTTAATGAAACTTTTCCTAAGTGATAAAATTACATTTTTAAAGTGAGTTGAGCTTATTTCTTTTACTTAAGAAAGAACTTTTTTTTTTTATTAAGACAACAATCAATAGGATCATGCATGAACATAAATTTATAGCTAAGTAACATAACAAAAATAATTAATAAGGAATATAGAAATAAGCACATAATAAATGTCAAGTATTGGACGTCTTAGCTTCATTCAAGGTTCCAGACTTAGACATAGGCAAGTCCTAAAAGAAAAATAAAAGAAATGGAAAATTTTGTTTTGACTTAATGAGAACAAGTCTAAGACTAGAAAGACTAGTTGTAAAGACCCGACATGTATTATATAAAAATATGACATGTCATGTCCCCCAACCATATATAACATATGAATATATTATATGTAAGGTTGTTTGAAAAAGAAGTGTTTATGTAGATTGCCTATTTAACCTGTTTAAACTTACAATAACTTAAACAAAAATCACTCATAAAAGAGTAGATACTTAAATACATTAACATATAGATATCAATATCGTGGTATCTTAAAGTTTACAAACATATATTACATACAATATAAGGAATTTAAATAGAAACTTTATATTATAAACTTAGGCTTATAAGCAAGCCAAATCTATACTATTACAATTTTCAAAAACAAGCTTGGTCTGGTCTTTCTTTCCAAGAAAAACAACAAGGTCGATCAAGGAATCTTAATTGTTGCACTCGTCCAAAAAGTCTTGAAAGTTCATCCCATAACCCAAGGAATCATAGAACTCATAATCTTCAATACCTGAAATAGTAAAAGTGAGCCAGAGGCCTAGTACATAGTAATCAAACAAATAGGATGTGACATACACTCTTCAACTAATGCAAAGCAAGTCATAAATTATCTCTCTTTAATTAAGTTAACAATACAACACTGGAGTATTGAAACTTCAAATTTAATCCTGGGAGATTTAGGGTCTTGAGTAACCACAGCTGCTTAAGGGATTGACATAAACAGCTCGAATACTTATATCTGATAAATCCTCATAAAGAAAATGTAATTTCATCTAGGGTTTACATTCATTATCAACTTTACTTAACTTAATCAATAATATCACCTAGTTTAATCATCTTATATCCTTTTAAGAGTAAGCAAATATTACAAAGATACGATACCCCCTATCAATTACCAACTAAGTTACTAAGAAAGGTCATTGCATTATGATTAAGTGGCCTAAGCACCTAAACTACCATGTTAACATCATTAATAGGGTTGCCACACCCGTACCAGATTCAACAGCGTAAAGCACAACCAATTCAAACAATTTTTAATTCCTCTTTAATTAAAGTTGGTTTAGAAATATATATATAGATATATATATATATATAATCTAACAATCAATAATCACATTACTGCATACCTTGATAACTAGGTTTATCAAGCAAAAGTCTAGTATTCGAACTAAATCGAGTACGAGTATTTGTTAAAGAAATCATTCCACATAAAACATGGTTAATTTACAATCAATATTCCAATTCATAATCACTCACACAACGTGTGTAACGACCCGTGTACAACACCTATATAAAATAGATGAATTCGAGTCCCCAACCACATATAACCTGCAGTATTATATGTAAAGTTATCCTAAAAAAAAGGGTTTGTAAAATTATTTTTCTAAATTCTTTATAAGAACGAATGTCAGAATTATAGATTTTTTTTAAGAAAAAAAAAACTTCTAAGAAAATCATCATTATCATCATATATCATAAGAGATAAAACTTAAATGTACATAACTAAGTATATATATTACAAACAAAGACTAATGATAAGCCTTAAACAAAAGATATAAAAGATAAACAAAGCTCCAACATTAATACATATTCTTCCAAAAGATAGTCTATCATAATCTATTACAAAAAGGAATCCATGTAATCTATAGCCAACTTAATCTTCCCAACTATCAAGAAAATCTTCAAAATCAGTTCCATAACTCATGCTAGCATAAAACTCATCATCTTGGGATCCTGTAAAGATAAAATAATGAGTCAAATACCCAATACACAAGTAATGAAAACAAAGGCTAGTGATACACACA